>JAPDVR010000023.1:36400394-36455394 GCA_026230005.1 Gila orcuttii
GTCTGGCTGTAGAGAGAGGTGTGTGTGTGTGTGTGTGTGTGTGTGTGTGTGTGTGTGTGTGTGTGTGTGTGTGTGTGTGAGTGACCACAGTCTGGCTGTAGAGAGAGGTGTGTGTGTGTGTGTGTGTGTGTGTGTGTGAGTGACCACAGTCTGGCTGTAGAGAGGTGTGTGTGTGTGTGTGTGTGTGTGTGTGTGTGTGTGTGTGTGTGTGTGTGTGTGTGTGTGTGTGTGTGTGTGTGTGTGTGTGTGTGTGAGTGACCACAGTCTTTCTGTAGAGAGAGGTGTGTGTGTGTGTGTGTGTGTGTGTGTGTGTTTGTGTGTGTGTGTGTGTGTGTGTGAGTGACCACAGTCTGGCTGTAGAGAGAGGTGTGTGTGTGTGTGTGTGTGTGTGTGTGTGTGTGTGTGTGTGTGTGTGTGTGTGTGTGTGTGTGTGTGTGTGTGTGTGTGTATGTGTGAGTGACCACAGTCTGGCTGTAGAGAGAGTTGTGTGTGTGTGTGTGTGTGTGTGTGTGTGTGTGTGTGTGTGTGTGTGTGTGTGTGTGTGTGTGTGTGTGTGTGTGTGTGTGTGTGTGTGTGTGTGTGTGTGTGTGTGTGTGTTCTCTGTGCTCTCAGAGAGAGGTGGAGACAGAAGAACACTTCCTGATACACTGTGATCACTATCACAGCATTAGATCGGACTATTTCACTAGATTCCAACAGTTAGAACCAAATTTTATGGCATTACCAAATTCAGAAAAATTAAATCATATTTTGAAAAATCTAGCTCAATCACAACAGCAGCAAAGTATGTAACAGCCTGCCACAAACTACGAGAGTCAGCCAGTGGACAAAACTAAAGTCAGAAATGTTCTTGTCTTGTTTGAATGTTGGTACAAACGTACAAAAATGTGTGTTTTAAATGTTAAAAATGTATTCATGCATTTTTTATTTATTTTATTTTTTTTTTTTTTACACTGTTTGATTTATTGATTTTTATTTTATTATATTTATTGTTTGTGATTATTTGTTCATTGCATGTGTAATGGCCAATGCTTTGGCAATACTGTACAAGTCATGCCAATAAAGCTCATTTGAAATTGAATTTGAGAGAGAGAGAGAGAGAGAGAGAGAGAGAGAGAGAGAGAGAGAGAGAGAGAGAGAGAGAGAGAGAGAGAGAGAGAGAGAGAGAGAGAGAGAGAGAGAGAGAGAGAGAAGGGAAGGCTTTGTCTTTTGAGAATATGCCTGGATTTGTGCTGTTACAGAAGATCTCGAGTTCTAGCGCTCATTACTGTATGTGTACCGAATCCAGTAAAGGGTTTGATGAGGTTTAAAACAGATTTCCTTAAAGCAATCCTATCATACTTTTTAAAAAATATAATTGTATTTTTTTTTTCCTGTGATGCTCACTTAGAGGTCAAAAGATAATGAACACTCGCATCATTTCTCAGAATTAAACAGGCTGTTGTTGTTTTTTGTTGTTGTTTGCATGAATAAATGTTATTTTTTCTGTTTTGAGAATGCTGTTTTGAAAGTTACAGTAAATTATGAAAGTATAATAAACTGGTTTAAACTCAAGACGACATTTGTGTTTGTACTTTTCAAGCATACAGATGTCCGTCTCTTGTGGAAGACGTTTTTATGAAAAAATTATGACATACTAAGCCGTATTTATGGCATGAAAAGTCGAAATTATGACATACTGAGCTATATGTATGACATGAAGACAAAATTTTCACATACTAAGCCATATTTATAATGAAAATGATGACACTAAAAAGTGAAAAAAAGACAAAATAACTGGTAATATTGTGTCTGAAATGTAAGTTACTCAAAATTAACGTATATTGAACTGTAATATAAAAGCTTTTTGGTCACACTTTAGATTTACGTCTCATTGTTAACATTAGTGAATATATTACCTAACATCAACTAACAGTGAGTGATATATAATTTTACAATGTTTATTCATCTTTGTTAATGTTAGTTACAGATGTTCATTGTTTGTTCATGTTAGTTCACACACAGTGCATTAACTAAATGACAACTTATAGATTTTTGAAATGTATTAGGTGTTGAAATTAACATTAACAAATATTAACTTAATAAATGTATATTTCATTGTTAGTTTGTTAACTAATGTTAACAAACCATATTGTAAAGTGTTACCATGTGTTTATAAAAGTGGTTTTACTGGAACAGGAACTAGATAAATATTTGGTTTATAAGCAATATTCTTTGCTTGAAGATCAAAAATAATTTAGATGTTTTTGAATAGCCTAACCATTTTTTTCCATCATTATGAGAAATATTTTGTGCAAAAATAAGATAACCTCCGTGTCACATTAGAAGCAGAAATGAGGAAGCAGAAGATTAGCCAAACCCACAGTCTGTGTTGAAAATGTTATTTTTGACATTATCATGGGAAAATGAAACACTTTGTGTGAAGAGCACATGCTCTCTGCAAGGTTGTGAGGGAAGAGAAGTGTTTCAGTGATGAAGAAGATACGCACAGACTCCTGCATGACTCCCTGTCAGAGGCAAAGGCCTGGAAATTGCTTTTAAACCCCAAGGTGCATGCTTATTTCACAGTCATGTTTAAAAGCCAAGAACCCAATCCTTCTGACTCAACAACCGCTGAGAGGCAAACACATCCAAACCAAGAGCCAAACACTGGCAATCGCTGTGCCAGCCCATATGCAAAGAAAATATATTTCCATTTATTTATGGTCAATTTATTAAATGGTTTTAATATCGAAAAATATATGGACTAGGCCAGCGGTTTTCAATAGGTGAGGCGCCAAAGAGCCTCAGGGGAGAAAAAATAACTCTGTATGAGGCTCTATTAATATCGCAGGGCTTAAAGTATTCCCCGGCAACGGATGCGATACATGTTTGTATATGATCACGCTCTTATTCACGCAAATGCTTTTAAACCATTCATTCGCGACAAGATGAAAAGAGAACGCGCTGTCAGTGAATGTCCTCCTGACACACACACACACACACACACACACACACACAGAGAAAGACGCGAGCCAGTATCGAATTCTCTTTCGCGCTTGAACGAACAATAACCCACACGTTTATGCCAAAATGTCCGTTTTGTCGAGTATCCTCAGAAGCACAGTCCTAAATGAGTTAAATAAAATCTTAAATAGAAGTAAAGAGTAGTGAGAAAATGAGATGCGGCAGATCTTAAAGTGACAGCGGCACTCATTCTCTCTGTCTGTAAAGTTAACATAAGAACAAAGGGAACAGAGAAAATTACTCACTGCTCTTGACTAAAGAACGCTTGTAGCTTTAATAAGGATTAATCTATATTTCATTTATAATTAATGCAGTGCAAACTGTTTTATAACTTTATTCAATTTCTGTATATTTCATACCTGTTAGACAGGAAAGGTAGCCTACAGGTAAATATGACATTTATTATGGGTTTAAGTGAGGATTGTTTTAAGTTAACTTAAATTAAAAGTTGTTATATTTTTTGAAGCCTAATAAATGTTTAAAATTTTTGGGAAAATCATTTTCATGGAGACATCAGTAGCTATATTAATATCAGTGATACTGGCCTTTATTCATAAAAAGATGCTATAAAAAAATACAGACTCAGGACTTTAGCCCCCGATATCGGTAATTGTGTGTAAAGCGTGTATTAGCTTTAAAATGCATCGTTTCCTTGCCCCAAGTCAACAAAAGTCAGCATTAAGGATGAGACAGGACCCATCAAAAAGCGTATGAAATATGATCCTGAGTAGTCGGGGTCCGAGGCTGCACCTCTGCCGCAGTGTGTGTGTGTGTGTGTGTGTGTGTGTGTGTGTGTGTGTGTGTGTGTGTGTGTGTGTGGCAGCCGAGAGAGCAGAGACTGTGTTCTCTGTGTGTGTGTGTGTGTGTGTGTGTGTGTGTGTGTGTGTGTGTGTGTGTGTGTGTGTGTGTGTGTGTGTGTGTGTGTGTGTGTGTGTGTGTGTGTGTGTGTGTGTGTGTTCTGCAAGGAGGTGCTAGCAAATGATAGCATGAGACCAAGCAAATTTCGGCGTCACATTGAAACTAAGCACACAAATTTAGTGAACAAGCCATTTGAGTTTTTTGAGAGGAAGCGTGATGATTTGCAGTCACAAAAAAGCATAATACAGTTGTTTGGCATTATTAACATGAAGGCGACAGAAGCATCTTATCGTGTCACGTATAGCGAAGGCAGGCAAACCCCATAACATCGGCGAAACACTGCTACTCGTTGCATTTTACATGTTAAGCATGTTTTGTTGACTTGTGGTTAGGCTTACTGATGTTCAGTGATTTTAAAAGTAGCCTCAATTAGGCCTGCATAAAGTTGGAAATGATTTGCTGTTGCAAAGAATAGTTTATGAATGCACTTTTAAAAAAGTTGTGGAAATAAAATGTCTTCAAATACAATATTAAAAAATATTTACATTTTAACAGTTTTTATTGAAACTCACCATTGCCTGCCTGGCACACACAAAAGATGGCATTTACTGCAGAGGGGTGTGTGGGTTAGGGCAGGCGGGCGGGATTTTGGGGAAGGGGGGGGGGGGGGTCGGCTGTCCTAACCCACTGTAAGGGGAGGCTCACATTCACCCAATTTGAAAACCCCTGGACTAGGCTAATATGTTGTGTTAATATATTACAATATATTGAATAATGGCTCTTTTCATATATTGAAAAACATGTGACAGACAAGGCTTAAGATATTATCTGACTTATATGACAAATCTTAAAATATGTCTGTGCCATTGTTTTGTCTCAAGATGCACACCAGTATTGTGTTTTTTTTTTTTTTTTTTTTTTTTTTGTTGTTGTTTCTAAGGAACATTTATAAAAGATACTTAAATGTCCTAATTTAACCAAGGCCTAGCCCTGTTTGTGAAACCGGGCACTTGTTACACTAATGTGTTTTAATGTGAGCTACTTTCACTCAGCTGGCAGATGCATAGTCTATTTATCTGAGTGAAAATTAAAAAATGAATTCAAGACAAAGTACAACAGACTGAGTTAATATCATAAAATTGATTAGAAAGTATGTCATATATTATTGTCTGCTGTCACATGACTTCTCAGACTTTTGGGTCTTAAAGACAATTGATATTCAGTAATATCATCGATTTGACAGCATTGGCACTATCAGATGAGAGAAAAACTTGAACTGAATGAGCAGAATAATGAAGATGTAGAGATGAGATTCAATTGGTTTTCTGCAACATTAGAAGCAATCTGGCAATCTTGGCGGCTGGCCAATAGAGGGCGCTAGGGCAAAACCCCCATGAGCCAACCCACAGTTTAAGAGCCACAAGCAATCAATAAATAAGTAAATACATACATAAATTATGTATACAAATTGACAATATTTGTGTGTTTGAGATATTAAATGCACCCAAGTGTATGTGAAAAATTTGATAGAAATTCTAAATGTCTGCTTTTTCTACGCGTCCTCTCCACCTGTGCACGTGTCATCGGCTCTGGGGCGCTGGAGAGATCGCAGGGAGGCGGGTCTGTGGAGCAGCTTAGCCAATCAGCGAGCTCAAATCTAGTCTGCTATGGGCGATTCTTTTAGCGCCCCAAGCGCGCGCCAATCTCTATCAGACGGGCACAGCAGGCGAGCGATAAAGGGAAGCAGCGCGAGGCTTCTCTCGGAGCTGGTACAGTAGAAAGGCCTGGCTAGCTGGATGCGCCGGTCATGCTAATGTCTTATTCTGCTTTCCGTTCTTACTTTTTAAAACAACAGGACAGATCCAGCGTGGACAGTTACTGGAGTGAGGGATGTGAAGCACCTGTCTGTCTGAGAAAGTAACTAACGTTAAACAGTTTGAGTTCAATTTCAAATATGAAATGAAAAGTTTGTGCAATATCTTTGTTTTTGTGTAAGAATGCCTCAACCTTTTAATATTGACATTAAATAATTACAGACTTTTTCACAGAGCACTGGTATCCTGCAGTTTGTATTGTGTTTGGGTGGTTATTAATAATAATAATAATGCTGATTTTTATTTACATAGGTGTAGCGCCTTTCCAACATCTAAGGTCGCTTTATAAAGATCTGTTAAGGCAGTGGTTCTCAAACTGGGGAACATGAGCTGACAGAAAGGATACACAAACAATGCTGAATTTTGCCGTACATTCAATTATACTCCACCTTAAAATAACATTAAAACTTAGCATGTATTTCTAGCAGGTAAAATGCCGTAAATAGGCTACGTGACATCTGATCAAATTACTTCATAATTTGCAGTCAAAACTGACTGCAACACACAAGCAGCGAGTATAATATACACATATACACTGTATATGATAGCCTAATTACTGCTTATTAATAGTTAGTAGGGTAGTTGTAAAGTTTAGGTATTGGGTATAGGGATGTAGAATATGATCATGCAGAATAAGGCATTAATATGTGTTTTATAAGTACTAATAAACAGCCAATATCCTAGTAATACGCATGATAATAAGCAACTAGTTAGTAGAGAGAATTGGACCCTAAACTAGTGCTGTTAGGGAGCTGTAGTTTATCATTGATGTATTAGTCATCAAGTCATTATGATGTCATAATGGCAATTTATGGCACCATAAACGGCATTATGATATCATCAATCGAATTCATTTTGGCATCATAATGACCATTATGACTTAATTACAGGAAGTCATTGTGATAATTACTAATTATTTAGGACTGGTTCATGTATTTACTGACCTACAAAGTCCCAGGATTGATAGTTGCTGATACATGGACACATTTATCAAACTAAAAGTTACAGGTTTGTTTTGAACCACTCAATGTGTTGCTGAAACTGTTTAAAAATGATTTTTAGACATTTTATTTTACCTGATTAAAATGCATGAGCAAAACTTTAGTCATCATTTTGTCATCACAATCAGCCCACCTGTAACCCTCCATCCCCAAACATACACACACACACACACACACACACACACACACACACACTTTTATTTATTTCTATTTATTTATTTGTTTGTTGCCTGTCAAAGAGTTTTATGTCAAAGCAAATTTCAAAATAGATAACATTTTCTGAATATCTAGGCTTATATCATACACACTGGTAATATATCTTTACGAGGAAGATGAGATCTGTAAAGAAAAGGGAAACAGTCTAGCCAACACTTGCTCATGGTGAAATCACACACAGAAAATGCATTGATTGAGAAATGAGGGCTGTTGAGTCCATCTGTGTTTGAGGAATCTGAGGAAAACGACTCCTGGTGTTTGAGATGTGCAGAAGAAGACTGTGGGAATGAAGAGGGGAAGCAACACTAGTGTTTGCACCAAACCTGTAGTTCAATTGCCTCACCTTTGCTAGTTTGTAGTGTACTAGTATTAGAACTTATTTCTTTTTTTTCGCTCTAGAAAATCTACAAATGTATGTAATTATATTCAAGGGTTCTCTCAGTTTTATTAGTTCTATGTAGCTCCATGAATCTGATCACTGGCCATAAATTTGATTGACAAGATGTCATGCCTCCATGGAAAAAAAAAACAAGCCCAACATGTGGCAAATTGAGCCACTGCTCATATTTTATGTGCAAAATTGAGTGGAGACAACTTGAAATATAATTAAGTGCATTCATTTTCAGTGACGGCTCGACAGGGGAGGCAAGGGAGGCACAGCCTACTCAAACTTTTATGTCTCAGAATGTGTAGAAGAACCTCTCCCTTCTTCCCAGAATGTGCCGAACCTGTGAAACACGAGTCTGATGGGATAGAGAAATGGAGAGGAGGTAAATCACAAACCGGAGAATTGTGCCTCCATTGGTAAAAATAATAATAATAATAATTGCCAATCACCATTGAGTATTTCACTTTAAGCGATTAGGAGTGTTGAGAAAAGGAACATGGCAGAGGAGGCTAACTTCACTTGGTAAGTATATCCAACGCTATCTCGCGACCAATTCGTATGAATTCGTACGAGTTAGTAAAAGGTGGCTAATTCGTACAAATTCGTAGGACCTCACTAGTACGAATTCCTACAATTTGTCTAAACCCCAGTGACGGCTAGGTGTAGGGGTGGGGTCAGGTGTACAAGGACGAATTCTTACGAATTGGGCAACTCGTAAAATATGTACGATTTAGCAAAAATTGTAGGAATTCGTACGAGTGAGGTCGTATAAATTCGTACGAATTAGCCACCTCGTAAAATTTGTACGAATTGCCGTGAGATCGGGTTGGTATATCAATCGACAAGACATGAATAACGTGATATTAGTGTGAACTGCTACCGCTGATGTAACTATGGAGAGTAGAGATATTAGATCGCAAACAAATTTACTAAACTTTCATTTAAACAACGGCATAGAAAACATATAAAAATAAGGGAAGACCCCATGCCTAAGTTGGATATAGGCTACAGCAATCAGCTTCACTAAACGGCCAAACCTGCTCTTATAACACGGACATTTGAAAGCACAGAAGGATAGACTTTTTCTGTTAAAAACTGGTGTAAAAATACAGCCAATTTCCAACAGTAAAATACTGTTATTTCAATAAACAGTTTAATCCTGTAAATTCTAAAAAGTCTATGTTCCATATATTAATTACTTGCGGTAAATTTAAAGCATTTATGTGTAAACCCGTTTGTTCCTGGAAAAAACAGTCTTGGACCGTAAAAAATAACACGTGGGGGCGGGGCATTATCAAGGCGGTCTATTTTCGAACAGAAAGCAGTCAAAGAACAAAATTGTTTCGCAACAATCCTCTAGGCTGTCTTAAAGAAGGACACTGTTCAAGGTAAGTTTATTTCTTTGCTGTTATTCTATTATGTTACTCCCAACCTGTAAAATCGCCTTTTTCACGAGGTATGTTTGACTGTGCTAAGTTGAGCGCGAATCGCGTTTTGCAGACACAGCTCTCAACGGTTGAGGCATTTCGCCTGCTATTGAATGCTCTTTGAGCTCCGTTTTTTACTGCGAATTCTTAGCTTTGTTAAAGTTAAGTTACCATTTAGAATTTAGTTTGGCTTTCTTTTTTAGTAACCCTTAACTCGATTTACATCTATTTGTGATTCAGTAACAGATGCATTAATGTTATTCGCAAAATATCATGCACATAAGATGGAGAATAATTACAAAACTACTCGAAAAATCCAGATCCATTATAGTAATTAAAATTTAGTGGTACCTGCGTTTTTATGAGATTCACATGTACATAGTATTAAAAAGTCAAAGAGGTTGTTTTTGAAAGACGAGGCAGAGACGGATATTCTTGACTGCACTTTTCGGCGCGAAACGCGTTTTTGCAGACAGACAGTTCTCAACAGCTGAGGCGTTTCACTATTCAGTGTTCTCCGTGCTCTGACGTCGAATTTCTTTGCTTGGTTAAAGATTTCGAAATAATTATTTGCTTCTTTTTTTCCTAGGAATCATTCACTTGATGTAAATGTTTAACAGTACACTAAACTTTGGTGAGTTTCACGCCATGTATACTTGCCAACTTTGTGCACAAGCATGCAGTTCCATTTGTGCATTTGTTATTCGAGAAGTAACACAGAAGCAAGGAGGACCGACACTTCCATGATATTCACAATTCACTTACGTCACGTCACCATGTCCCTGGTGAACACTCTTATGACAGTAGATCGGAAGTAATGATTTATAGTTCATTTAGTATTTACATTTTTTTGTTTTTCTTAAAAAAAACAAAGGTTAGGCTTAAAAATATTAATATTTTTATTACACGCATCTATTGTTTGGCTTCAGAAGACATTGATTCATCCACTGGGGTCTTGTGAATTAATGTCACAATCGTTGTGTTGTTGTTTTTTAAGTGTCAAAAGAATTTGTTAACTAACATGATCATTTTATGTCTCTTTTAAAAGTGTTTGCCGAGTAGGCCTATGTGATCACTAGTTTTTGCCTCTTTCAATGATTTTTCATCCATTGGTTCTCAATGTTTTCCTCTCAGACCCAGACTTCCTCTCTGGCCTAGTTGCTGATGTGACATGTTGGCTGTTTTTAGTTTTTTGTTTGTTCATTTTTTTGCCTCTTTGTAAGGTTTCTGTTTTTGCCAACTGGTTCCTCTCATTGAATTGAATTGTTTTCTGTGACTTTTTTCCCTTAAATACTGTTAATGTATTGAATTTTTTACAGTAGGTGAGTGAACTTATTTTTATATAGTCTTGATAAATGTGTCGTTTTCTATAAATATTCAGGTACATAAGTGTCCAAAAAAGTAAAAAATCCGACCGCTAAAATTTTGTGTGCCTCATCTATTTTAAACCCCACCTGTTTGTTTTACTTCCCTGTTATTTCTCTGTGCCTCGAAACAAAGGGAAACCGGCTGTTCCCATGACTGTGTGTCACTGACCAGACTTCACTATTCTGAGCAGTGACTCAGCCTGATCTTCTGCTGCGTTCCCAGCATGCTCTCTGCTCCTGACACACCAGTTCCCAGCATGCCCTCTGTTCCCAGCATGCTCTCCTGCTGAGAGGGAGGATCTCCACAAACAGGCGCAGGCTCCTCAGGCCCTCAGGAGCCCAGTGCTGATCACATTAGGCTTTAGCTTTTCTGCAAGCGTGATGGAGAGAGACTGAATCGCAGCTCTCGTTGCAGACCTGATCCTGATCACCCGGTCGGGTTTATTCTGAGATAACAACCAGCCGGATATATTTATCCCTTACTTAACTAATGAACCTTATTGTAAAGTGTTACCAATATTTTGGTGGTTGTAGCAAAAAATGGTGTGAAAGAACTAAAATAGTTATTACATTTCAGTTTTGATATGAGAAACAAATACAGATATATTATTTATTTCTCAAAAAATTAAAAGATCATGTTAAATTATTTGTGCAAAACCTAATTAATATTAACTCATATTAGCATCATAAAACAAAACAGGGTTATTATAGTTAACTTAAAACTAAATCCAAAAAAACATTTTTGTTACATTAAATAAATTAAATGTTAAACCTAAAGTTGTTTTATTTCAGTGATGTTAAGATAGCATTGAAACTATGCTATCTTAACTACAATTCCCATGCAATAAAAAGCCAACAGATGTTGAATCGGATGATTGTTGAAAGGAATATATGAAATGCATTGCTGACTTGAGAACATGACATAATGTACAAACGTTTCACATCAAGCATCTCAGATACGCAAACACAACTCTGCAGTTTGAGTCGGACCTTAAGGGCTTCATTTAATCAGTTTGTTCTCATGGGTCAAAAGGAAAAACGCACAAAGAGGAGATGTTCATTTGTGCTATAGAAATCCGTGTAGTAATGCATAACTGAGAATACAAACCTTTTCATGTGATTTGAGTAATCATATGAAAGACATGCAACCTTTATTCAGTATTAAAGCACTTGATTTGAGTAGTGATGAAAGACATGAAGACCAAACTCAACTTATATCTGTTCATAATCAGATAATGTGGCTCTAAAACACATTCATTCTTTAACATTTGGATACACAGTAATACTACAGCTTTACAAACAAGAATGACAATCTACTTTTCAGAATTCACTGCAGTTTGTCACATGATCCATGTGTACATTACAGTACAAATTGTCAATTAATCATTTTATACTTTTCTGAAACAAGTGATGACAAAATGAGACACAGTTAGAGTCCATTTTATGTTCGATAAAAAGACAAAATTACCTTTTAGATTTTTTTTTATTCCATGGAAGAAACAAGTTTTCATAGTTTAGTTACAACTATTACAGCACACACAAACAAATCAGGGTAACACTTTATTTTACAGTGTCCTTGTTACATGTTACATGTACTAGTAATAACAGTAAATTATGCATAATTACAAGCAACTAACCCTCAACCAAACCCTAACCCTATAGTAAGTACATTGATTATTAATATTACTCAGTACTTAAAGCTCCAGTAGGTAGCTTTTGTAAACAAATATTTGTTAAAACTGTCATTATGTCCTCACAGTAGAATATGAGACAGATAATCTGTGGAAAAAATCAAGCTCGTCTGGCTCCTCCCTGTGGTCCTATTGCCATTTGCAGAAATACACCGCTCCCGGTCAGAAACAACCAATCAGAGCCAGGAGGAATGTCTTAGCAGTGTCAATCACGCTCGTGTACGCGCTGATCACCCCTCTCTTGCACAGCGCGAGCGCGTACCGTCGTTCGTGACTCTCCTGTTCGAACTCGTTCATCCAAATGAACGAATCTTTTTTCGAGTCCTTTCGTTCATTCAACGAACGAAATGACTCGCAAAAAGATTTGTTCATTTCGAACGAGTCTTTTTCGGAGTCATTTCGTTGATTTAACGAACGAAATGATTCGAAAAAGATTTGTTCATTTTGATGAACGAGTTCGAACAGGATCACGAACGTGCATCACAGAACAGAGCAAGGCGAGCATTTGTGCTTATAAAACTTAAAGTTTTTTATTTATTTTTGAAATGACCGATCGTTTCGCTAGATAAGACCCTTATTCACCGTCTGGTATCGTTTAAAGCCCTTTGAAGCTGCACTGAAACTGTCATTTGGTCCTTGAAACGTTTGTGTCCTATTGAAGTCCATTATATGGAGAAAAAGCCTGGAATGTTTTCATCAAAAACCTTAATTTCTTTTCGACTGAAGAAAGAAAGACATGGACATCTTGGATGACATGGGGGTGAGTAAATTATCAGCAAAAGTTTTTTTTAAAAGTGAACTAATCCTTTAACGTTATCTTACTTGCTATTTATAACTTATAGAAAAAGTGCAACGTTATAAAGTTACATGTATTGAAAAATACATAATGATTTGAGGACCAAGTTTGTAGTCAAAGTATGGGCAGGCCATAGTCAATGTAAAGAATATTGTTGATGTTTCGTCCCTATTAGTGAATGTTCCATAACTGTTTATAATCCGCCGTCATCAGTGGTCCTGTTTACTAGCCTGCGCGTTCACGGCAGGCTCCGCTGTGGGGGAGGAGCTGTGGAGGGAGGAGCTGTGGGGGAGGAGCTGTGGAGGGAGGAGCTGTGGGGGAGGAGCTGTGGAGGGAGGAGCTGTGGAGGGAGGAGCTGTGGGGGAGGAGCTGTGGGGGAGGAGCTGTGGGGGAGGAGCTGTGGAGGGAGGAGCTGTGGGGGAGGAGCTGTGGAGGGAGGAGCTGTGGAGGGAGGAGCTGTGGAGGGAGGAGCTGTGGGGGAGGAGCTGTGGGGGAGGAGCTGTGGGGGAGGAGCTGTGGAGGGAGGAGCTGTGGAGGGAGGAGCTGTGGAGGGAGGAGCTGTGGGGGAGGAGCTTTGGAGGGAGGAGCTGTGGAGGGAGGAGCTGTGGAGGGAGGAGCTGTGGGGGAGGAGCTGTGGAGGGAGGAGCTGTGGAGGGAGGAGCTGTGGGGGAGGAGCTGTGGAGGGAGGAGCTGTGGGGGAGGAGCTGTGGAGGAAGGAGCTGTGGGGGAGGAGCTGTGGAGGGAGGAGCTGTGGGGGAGGAGCTGTGGGGGAGGAGCTGTGGAGGGAGGAGCTGTGGGGGAGGAGCTGTGGAGGGAGGAGCTGTGGAGGGAGGAGCTGTGGAGGGAGGAGCTGTGGAGGGAGGAGCTGTGGAGGGAGGAGCTGTGGAGGGAGGAGCTGTGGGGGAGGAGCTGTGGAGGGAGGAGCTGTGGGGGAGGAGCTGTGGAGGGAGGAGCTGTGGAGGGAGGAGCTGTGGAGGGAGGAGCTGTGGAGGGAGGAGCTGTGGAGGGAGGAGCTGTGGAGGGAGGAGCTGTGGGGGAGGAGCTGTGGAGGGAGGAGCTGTGGAGGGAGGAGCTGTGGAGGGAGGAGCTGTGGAGGGAGGAGCTGTGGAGGGAGGAGCTGTGGAGGGAGGAGCTGTGGGGGAGGAGCTGTGGGGGAGGAGCTGTGGAGGGAGGAGCTGTGGAGGGATGAGCTGTGGAGGGAGGAGCTGTGGAGGGAGGGCTGTAGCGCAGCAGAGAGCAAGGGGGTTGGACCTGGAAGTTGTGCTTGTTCAAATTTTCAGGCTAAGTCAACATTTTCTCAAAACTCCCTACTGCAACTTTAAGTATATAATTACACTGTAACAATGACACCTTAAAATAAAGTGCAACCCAAATCAGTAAATAAGTGAAACACAAATCTCTGTGAATATGAATGAAATCACAATGATTTATTGCGTATACATCCATCAACATCACCAACTCTTGCTAGTTCATTGCACTTTTTGAATAAAAGCAGCATGTCTTTCCCACCATACACATATAATGCTCTCCATGTTAATCTAGCGTTCTGCTGCTCCCGCTGAGAGTATTTAGGCTCGATAAACACGAAACTTGATTGCTCAACACTCCTCGAACATGGTTCTGGAACTTTCTTCCCAGAAAGGTGTAAAAGACGGGGTTGATGCAGAAATAGAGGCGAGCGATGTTCCCGGTGACGTACTCGGCGTACGGAAGCATACTGTCGCACACACCGGGATCTCGGTACTCGTTTATCATGAGTATGATGTTATACGGGCTCCAGAACGAGAAAAACATCAGGACTATTACGAAGATGAGCCGCACAGTGCGATGTTTCCCGATCATCCGCGTGGCCATGACTGTTAGCGTGATCCTGAAGTAGCAGTAGATGAACACGCTCAGCGGGAAGATGAAGAACAGAACGAACTGCCTGTAGAGGCCGAAGACTTTCCACTGGGATCCGCTCGAGTTTTCGCACACAAACCCGTACTTCGGATACTCTTCGACGGTAAAGTGGAGGAAGGGATCGAGGCTAGCGAGAAGGCTAATGCTCCAGACCGCTGAAGATAAAACCACGGCGTAGCAGCTTCTGCGCTGTTTGCTAGCGGCCACACAGTGGACCACGGCCAGGTATCGGTCGAACGCCATGAGAGTCAGAAAGAGGATGGAACTATAAAAACCGAGGCAGTCTGCGCTGTTCACCAGCTTACACAGCGCTTCCCCGAAGATCCACTGGTCTGAGTGGTGAACGGCCTGGAACGGGAGCGTGAGCGTGAAGACGATGTTGGACGCCACCAGGTTGAGGAGGAATATGTTCGTGACCGTGTTCAGCTTCTCGAACTTGTATATGACGAGCAGAACGACTCCGTTTCCCAGAATGCTGAGGATGAAGATGATGTAGTAGAACGGTGGGAGAAAGTTTTTGTTGAAGTCGTTGAAATCGATGGTGTTGCACACGAATCCGGTGATCGCTGTGAGGTCCTCGTATTTGTAGTCTACTGTTTCTGTGGGCGTTTCCATGGCGACGGTTACACGTTCCATCTGCGGGATTGAGCTGCGTTATTAAAGTTAGAGACTGGAGAAGTTGGTAACACTTTATAATGAGGGTCCGTCATTAATAAGTAAGTAATGCAGGACTAATGTAAACACATGTTTGGGGGGGGGGGGGGATTCTTACACGAGATAAAACATTACTTGATTACAGTTTCATCTTCTCTTAACTAACCCAAAGGCACTCAGAACATGTACAGTTTGCACGACCCACAAACCTTTTAAGGTTAATTAATGATTTCTTTTAATTTAAGTAATGCACTCTTTCTTTCTTTTTCCCCCATTCTTGTATATTTTACTGTCAAGTTCTCTCTTTTTTGTGCTAAAGTGTTGGTGAAGTGTTTTCTTTTACTATTCTTTATATTTTTGTTATTATTAATAATTATTATTGTGTTCTTATTTTGTTGTTTCACACTGTGAACTGAATGTTGAAATAAAGCATAAAAATAAAAGAATTATTAACAAATAATGCAGGACTAATGAGTTGTTCAGCATTAACACTTCAGCCACTACTATTAACTAATATAGAAACAAGCTTAACTAATCAGTAAAGATATAAGTAATATCAAATTTAGGACTAAGATAGTTCCTTATTAGGTAATCAATAATTACTTAATGAGATTGGCCTCATTAAGAACTAATTATGTCAAATTATAAAGAATTACTAATCACAACATTAACGTGTCTGAGACGTTAGCAATTATCTTTTTTTACGCTCAAACTGGTCATAAAAGGCATCACTAATCACTCTTCAATGACTACCAGTGATCTGGACCATTATTATAAAGTGAAAAATATGTTTTCTCCATAAAATAATGCTCCAGATCACTAGCAGTTCCTGTATAGTGACTAGGCAACACTTGAGTAATTACTGATGCATTTTATGACCACATTAAGCATAAAAAAATAATGACTGATACATGATAATGTTCTTTATAGTTTGTCAGTTAATAGTTATTAATGAGGCTAATCCCATTAAGTAATTATTGATTACCTACTGTAATAAGGAATTTTCTCCTAAATGTGTCATTACTTACTGATTAGTTAAGCTTGTTTGTATATTAGTTAATAGTAGTAGCTGAAGTGTTAATGTAGAACTACTCATTAGTCCTGCATAATTACTTATTAAGTGTTACTGATAAATCATTCAAGTTATGAATTTTACACTTACCATAAAAGAAGCGAGCTGTGTGTTTGTCTACTGCACAAATCTGATTCATGTCTTGAATTAATCCACCCTTCCTTTTTATGTGATGACATCAGAATTACCCAAGACTTTCCTCACCAACATCATACAGGATCGTTGTCATGAAACCACAGATCAGCCCAACACATTTATATTACCTTTTATTTGAACAAAGCCATTCTCAGCAAATCATATCATTTTTTCAAAGACAAATTAGACTTGCATCATTTAGGAATTTCCCAGAATCCCTGCAGCTTTTAAATAAAAACAACAAAACTCTCGGATACACAAGCTTTTACAGTTCTATGGACTTCCATCACTCATTTCTGACTTAGTGTGACATTTCAGACTGTATGTACAGAAGTTAACCTTCAAAACAATAGATTAGAATTGAATGTTAGAGTAAAAGATTGTGGAAAACTTGTAATATATAAATTTAGAAAGAGTAAAAATGATGAACAATGAAAGATTTCTCTGGAAAAATACTTGTGTAACAAAGCAGTTTGCATGGATTCACAAATAAATGTAAAATATTTAAAATAATTACATCTGTCAAATGTGTATCTCATACCTTACACATCTTAAATATTCCACTGCCAATAGAGAAATTCATGTTCTTAAACACACAAGATGGAATAGTTTTGATTTAATGGTTCAGATTCCTTTTATTGAATGGAATAATAATCAATGAGTTTTGTGTGAATTTACCTTCCCTTCAGACAGTGAAGATAATATAAGTATGCAAATGCGTAAATAATATAAATTAACAATAGTCAGCTATTTAAACTACAATTATTAATTCAATGAAATGTGAAATGCTGTTGAAAAAAACTGTCCAATTAAAATATTGTCAGGAAAATCAAGACATACATTTGTCCAAAACAAACAGAAACAGTTTCCCAATTATTTTGAATGCATGTCTATGAAATAATAAAGGCCCTTTATTCCTTTATTACTTCCTTAGCACCAAATGATGAACAAACTAATGTTTTTCATTTTTGCAAAAGGTGCAAAAGTCCTTTGTTTGGCAACAAAAAGCCATTTACTTTATTAATACTTAATATTCATAAGTAATGGTGATACATATTAATGTTAATTGCTATGTTTATGATATTTTAATATCTATCCACTTGCAGTATTATTTCACAAATGATCTTATGACCGTGTGATGATGGTGTTCACAAACCCGATGAGGACTGAAAGGCAGGTTTATAAATGTCAGATCTATAAGGCCACTTATGTTTCATTGCACCATCGCAGTGCACAGTCCAGTGAGTCACAGTGTGTGTGTGTGTGTGTGTGTGTGTGTCAGAACTCAGGCCCTTTCCTGTAGTGCTCATCCCTGAGGTTATAGGATTGGTAGCAGATGGACATGTCACACACTCCGGTCGGCCCCTGAGGGCCCGGTTTCCCTGGAACGCCTGGAGTCCCGGATTTACCCGTGATTCCCGGAGGACCGGGAACACCCACGCCATCACTGCCGCGAGGACCCTGGATCCCTGTGGATGGAGTTGAGGGAATGCACAATCGGACAGTTACACAAGATTCATTCCCATACGCTGCCAGAGAGATTGTGTACATATGCACAACAAATCACTCATAAAACTCACGTTTGAGGCGAATATGATTACAACTATTTCACTAATAGATATCACTAATTGATTGATCACATTATGAATGGCAAAATAATATTGTATGAAACGTTTTATGAATAATGTTTAAATATGCAAATTAGGCATTATCTAATTATTTTATTTCATTTCTGAATATAGCACATTTAATGCAACAGCTGTTGCCCAAAGTACTTCACAGTCACTAAAAAACATGAATTAAATATCCACTAATTTGCATACATTTCCAGAACAGAAATCTGAACATTGAGTAAAGCCAGATTCAAAATTATTGTTTCGTTTTGTTGATTAGAGTTAACGGTCTCTTTTTTTATAAATCAGAAAATACTGTCAACAGACCGAAAACAAATACATTTTCATCATGATTCAGGAATTCAATTGACCGTTCGCAAAGACCCGCCCCCTTTAGTTACTGTTGCTATGTCCGACAAGCCACGCCTCTCACGCTACATCATGTTCTCACACAGAGAAAAATACAACGCGGAGCGGACATAGACGGTAACAGGGTATCTGCACATTTTTTAACAGCAAATTTAATGACTTTTAAGACCTTTTTAAGTCCTCTAAAAGGCAAATTTAAGACTTTACCACGACAAAAAAAAAAAGGAAAATGTTCAACACGACAGTGTTAATTTTGGCAGCCATTTTTGTTTTAGTCTTAGTCTTCAGATGAAAATGCTTATTGGTCTTATTGGTCACATTTTAGTAATTTTGTCTTTCATAGTTTTAGTTGACAAAGTCAAACTTCAGTTACCGACATTAATTTTGGTAGCTATTTTATATGTAGTCTTTAGACAAAAAATGACATTATAATTTTTCGCTTTAGGCCAATTCAATTAAGCTTATGAGACATTTGAATCAAAGTAACAGGCTATATTGACAATGCACTCTTTAGCAGTAGCACTTGTGCAATTCTACATATCCCTGTTCCATAGTTCAGTGGTTCTTCAATCTTTTATAGTGCCGTAACCCCTCTTGCACTTAGACTGCAGTCACACCTTTTCCATTAAAGGTGCCTTATGTCAAAAAATCAATTCATACTCCACATATTCCATACCAGATGGGGGCAGTATACCTCCAGAAAGTTGGCCTACTCTAGTCTATTTTTTAGTTTCAGGTTGTTAATCTTCTAAAACCGTCAAATAGTCCGCTTTGTCCCGCCAAAGCCTATTTTGATCGGTGAGGGATGTAGAATAGAACGACTGCTGCCTGTGAGAGAGAGAGAGAGAGAGAGAGAGAGAGAGAGAGAGAGAGAGAGAGCTCGGCCGCGCGCGCGCACTCTCACGTCTACAAACAACACGAGCGCGGTCCTGCTGTCTCTCCCTCGCGCATATTAATCAAATCAATTGACACTATAGTAAGACCGCAGTTTCACGTGGAGCATTTGGAGATTTTTAGAGATTAAAGAGATACAAGCCGTGCGAGTTATTCGTGTGTTGCAGTTTGGCTGGTGGTTATGTATGTTGCCCGCATACCGCCTCCCATGGCCGAAACTGGTATTAGACACCGGCCGGGCCGGGGCTAGTAATTTAGCATGCTAATTCAGGTTTATATCTCGGCAGCACTATAACTTGTCATTTTTTTAATGACATCATTGCACTTATTTCTTCTCATTCTTTTGATACGTGTAGCTCATTTTTGGGATATTTTTACCTCAATTTTTACATATGGCACCTTTAAGGGACAATATCTGCCCATTTTGATCGATTTTTTCCAGTTCATTTTTTACCTTTATAAATACTTTTATAAAATAAATAATGCTTTAAATGAAACAATGTTCAATAAATATGCAATGATGGTAAAAACGATGTAATACTTTTAAACATTAAATTAAAATCGCCAGTAGGTGGCGGTAAGTCACTGTCTTTATGAGCGAGTCATCCGTCATCGAGTCATTCATTCATTCAGTAACAAACACAGTCTGTGGTAACAAAGCAAGTGGCTGTATTTATGAACGGGTCATTGAATCTCACGATTCGTTCAAAGCCACAGATTTGTTCTCGAATCACCGCTGTGTGCTGCAGTTCTGCCGTGGCTTTCGTTGCAAAATAGCAATAATATGATCAACATTAAAAACACTGCTAGATATCAGCCTGTATTGATCGCAGATTTAGTCGCACAAAAAGCGCAAGCGGCTCGTGACAGAATAAAGACAAACTGAATGACACTTTAATTAATTTAAGTAGAAATTATCAAATGAAGATCACTGAACTCCAGCTTACTCTCTGTGTTTTCAGATCATCCGCGCTTCTTCAGCAGTGTAGAGAGCGCGCGCGCGAGCATGGTTGTCAGATACTATTGACAAGACCGGCTAGAAAACGTGTTATTTTAACAGAAAAGCTCTGACTGGGGATTTAATTATTTAAATCTGGCAACCGTAAGCATGAACGCTCGCTCGTAAACACAGTCTGTAATGTGTTGTTGTCTCCTTTATTCGACAAAAAAAAAGTGGTTTTAGTCAAGTTTGTATTTTTTTAAACACACTTTAGTCTCGTCTTTTTTCGTCAACGATATTGTACGTGTTGATATAATACCGGTAGTCACAGTTATCGTTTAATGACGTGGGTATCGTCTCTCATGGTCTTGTCTTAGTCAGGGGAAAGAAAGTCTTCAACAAACATTTTTCGTCATAGTTCCCTTTCAAGGGAACTCGAGCTGCGTTGAGACGCGGTGGGAACGCTCTGCGTGATTGCGTCGTGAAGCACGTGTATAATCAGTCCAATGGAAGAGCTAGACGTCATAGGCGGGTGACGTCATAGACCAGGAAGCTATAAAGCACCCCTGAAAACAGACCGCGACAGCTTCTGCGCCTTCAGCAAGCGATCTGTGTATTCTGTCCTTGTCATATTTATTGTTGTCTGTCAAGTTGCAATATATATATATATTATGGCAAAAGAGAGCAAGCAGCTTTGTGTTGTTCCCTGCCCACGTTATATCACGGGTGGGGACACACACATCAGCTTTTTGTTACTAATGGGGAGTGGAGCATGCCACAGTCAGTTCTCGAGGGGGCTGACTGTGAGCATTGCGAGAAGCTGTCCGTGAGGACGCTCCGCTCCCGCCGGGCGTTCTTCGAGGAGGACGTTTCGGTTCGCGCTCCCCGTGCGGGTCCCGCTGTTGCCGATGCACGGCGGCGACTCGCATTTTGGGGTTCGCAAACGGATCTGACAGCGAGAGTTGGGACGGGCCCCGCCCTATCTCAGCTTTCACCTGCCAGATCCAGTGCTGGCGATTTCCAGTTCCGAGGAATTGGTATCGTTAGTGTTTTGTTTAGAAAAAGAGAACAAAACAAATAAAGATATTAGAAAAAGGCAGATGTTTGAGTTTTCAATAAATGAATAAATAAGTCAGCTCATAACTCTGTTGAATAAAGAGGAGCTTTAAAAGGAGGTTTATCTAGTGCTGTTGCTAGTTAAATATTTTCTGGCCAGCTGAACATTATGAGAGTATAAGAGTTTATTAGATGAAATATATCTAAAAACAGAAAAACTCTGTATCTCAGCCTCCTCGTCGGGGACTGCCGTTTTTTCCCTATCTCCACACCACACTGAGGTGTCGAGATCGTGGAATAAGCCGGTTTCTATTTTATGTGTTTAATGCCCAAACGTCTAACTATAGTAAGGCTATGGGTATTAAGTATCATGGTATGACAGTGCCTCGGGTTAAAGAGACGCTTACTAGCTTTCTCTCTCCCGAGTCGGCGTCATTATTTTTAACCCCGACGTTACCCAGCGCTGGTGGGTAAATTATAAGGACATGGATGAATGTGAGGTTGTCAGCACTGACGCTATTCGAGAATTGCGTCGTGCAAAAACAAAGAAAGAGATAAACTATACTGGGAGGGACGGTTTCGAGAAATCGTTTCTCCTCTGCGTCCTCTGGGGGGCGACTCTCTGAGGAGGGTCGCAGCACGGCCAGTTCGGTTGTTTTCCTGCTGGTGGCCACGGAGTGATATATTTATATATATATATATATATATATATATACATACGTATTTCTGATTTAAAAATAAAGAAAAAACAAAGAAATAAACCATTCAGCGGCGTTCCAGAGGTTTCTTCCTCACCAATCTAATGTTCCTGAGACTGCTGGGCGGAGCAGTCTCGGTCTACTAAGCTCCTCGCAGCACTGAGTGCAAACGAGCATCGCCATTTGGGCTCCTCCACAATCGGGGGACTTGGGTGGCGGTAGCAGTCTAGCCAGTTAGAGATATGCAAGATCTGAGGACGTTTTTATCTCTAAAAAAAGCTTGGACAAATAGGAAGCCCTGACGCCGAGGCTATCAGGCTTCTAAAGGGTGGTCCCCTCCGGGGGTAGGGATGGTTTTGAGAAATCGTTTCTCCTCGGCGCCCTCTGGGGTGCGACTCTCTGAGGAGGGTCGCAGCACTGCCAGTTCGGTTTTCCTGCCGGTTCGCCGTTCAGGGCACCAAGGTGTCAGTGTCCCCAAACGATCCTCCGAGGGGGGTCGTAGAGCAGTCAGTTCGGTTTCCCTGCCGGTTCGCCGTTTCAGGGTGCCGAGGTGCCTGCTTTTTCCAATGATCCTCCGAGGAGGGTCGTAGGAACTAAGTTATTTAGAGGTAGGCAAGATCTGAGGACTGTCGTCATCTCTAATAAAGTTTAGACAGGAAGTCCTGTCGTAAAAAAAAAAAAAAAAACGAGGCTATCAGGCTTCTGAGGGCTCCTCCGGGGCAGGGACCGTTTTGAGAAACCGTTTCTCCTCGGCGCCCTCTGGGGTGCGACTCTCTGAGGAGGGTCGCAGCGCTGCCAGTTCGGTTGTTCCCTGCCGGTTCGCCGTTCAGGGCACCGAGGTGTCAGCGTCCCCATACGATCCTCCGAGGAGGGTCGTAGAACGGTCAGTTCGGTTGTTCCCTGCCGGTTCGCCGCTTCAGGGCACCGTAGTGACTGTTCAACCAAATCCAGAGGCCAGTCTTGAGAGACTGGTTCCCCTAGTAGAATTTCTGGCAGCGTGGAAACTACTGCCACATATTTCTCGGTGGGTCCTGCACACTAAAGAAAAGGGGTTCAGAATTCAGTTCTTGTCCACACAGATTTCTAGGGGTCCTCCCCACTGTGGTGTACCCCGAGCAGGCTTTGGTTATGGAGCAGGAAGTACTGACACTTCTGCAAAAGGAGCTGTAGAAGGGGTTCCTCCTCCCGGCAGACAGTCAGGGTTTTACTGCCATTACTTCATTGTTCCGAAAGAGGATGAGGGATTGCGTCCTACTCTAGACCTGCGTCAATTAAACAGCAGGTCTCAGAATCTTAAGTTCAAAGTATGCTTACGCTAAATATGATTGTGTCACAGACTCAGTCCGAGGACTGGTTTGTCACAATAGACTTAAAGGACGCTTACTTATCTATCCATCCTCATCACAGGAGGTTCCTGAGGTTTGCTTTCAGGGGCGAAGCATACCAGTATCGGGTTCTTCCATTCGGCCTAGGTTATCACCCCGCACCTTTTACAATATGCGTGGATGCAGCTCTGGCTCCTCTGAGATTCCAGGGCATTCGCGTATTAAATTAAATCGACGATTGGTTGATTTTAGCTCAGTCCGAGCTTTAGGCAGTTCAACATCGAGATGTCGTTCTGTCCCACATAAGGAGGTTGGGGTTGCGGCTCAACACCAAAAGAGTGTACTCCTCCCAGCTCAGAGGACCACTTTTCTAGGTGTATTATGGGATTCGACAACAATGCAAGCACGTCTGTCTCCTGCACGTATTTCTGCGATTCTCACAGCCGTAAAGGAATTTAAAACTAGGTCAGTCACTCACTGCAAACAGTCTCTGAGACTGTTGGGGCTCATGGTAGTTGCGTCCAATGTAGTTACTTTTGGCCTTCTGTACATGAGACCCCTGCAGTGGTGGCTCGGGACCAAGGGGTTTTCTCCGAGGGGAAATCCGTTTTCGCATGGTCAAGGTCACGCGGCTATGCCTTCGTGCCTCGGTCATGTGGAAGAAACCTTGATTCCTTGCCCAGGGCCCAGTGCTGGGGGCTTCTTGTCGACGCGTCACGCTATCGACGGATGCTTCCCTCACAGGATGGGGGGCGGTCATGAGTGGCCGTTCGGTGAAAGGCCTTTGGTTGGGGCTCATGGCAGTTGCGTCCAACGTAGTTACCTTTGGCCTTCTGTACATGAGACCCCTGCAGTGGTGCCTCAGGACCAAGGGGTTTTCTCCGAGGGGAAATCCGTTTTCGCATGATCAAGGTCACGCGGCTATGCCTTCGTGCCTCGGTCATGTGGAAGAACCTTGGTTCCTCGCCCAGGCCCAGTGTTGGGGGCTTCTTGTCGACGCATAATGCTATCGACGGATGCTTCCCTCACAAGTCGGGGGCAATCATGAGTGGTTGCTCGGTGAAGGGTCCGGACAACACACTGATGGTCTCGTATATCAGAGCAGATATCCTGTTGAGGCAGGGGCTGTGGCCCGGGGAATGGAAACTTCACCCCGAGGTGGTGGAGCTTCTTAGGGAGAACTTAGGTCAAACTCAAGTCGACCTTTCGTATCGCTTGTACAATGCATTGCCCTTTGTGGTTCTCCCTCATGCATCCAGCTCCGTTTGGACTGGATGTGATGTATTAGGTGTGGTTCACACTACAACTGTACGCATTTCCCGATATCTTTGCTCCTGGGAGCTCTGGATACTGTGGGCTCGGCCTCTGAGGGGGCCCAGCTCATAGACTCAGGTCTCTCGACCGAGGTCTTGGAGACCATACTCCAGTCTAGTGCTCCCTCCACGAGAAGACTAAATATGCATTGATATGGAAACCGTTCTCTGACTGGTGCAGAGAACGCCTTCTGAATCTTGTTTCTGCCCTGTTGGTACAGTACTTGATTTTCTGTAATGAATGTTTCTTTGCTGGGTTATCTCTGAGGAGAGATCCTTAATTTCGTCTTCTCCGTGGTACATGAGGCTGAGGCCTGCACGTACTTGGATTTGCACCTGGTATGGTGATAGTATTTCTTCACCCCAGGTCAGGTTGTATCTCTAGGTCCCTACTGAATGTGCGGGTCATTTGTGCTGCAGGCCTTCTGTCCTCCACCATTAATACCCCATATCAGGAAAAACTTAATCTGTTATGCCCTGTCCGGGCTTTGGATGCATATGTCCACAGAGCTGCTCAGTGGCTTATATCAGAACAATTATTTGTCTGCTTCGGGTCACCTAAGATAGGTTGCCCTGCATCTAAACAGATGATGAGCAAGTGGGTAGTTGAGGCTATCTCACTTGCTTATGAAGCGGCCGGACAGCCTTCACCCTATGGCTGTTCAGGCCCATTCTACAGAAGTATGGCTGCCTCTAGGCTTTAATTTCGGGAGTTTCCCTTCAGGATATTTGTAATGCGGCAGGCTGGTCCTCACCACATACATTTGTCAGATTTTATGACTTAGACCTCTCCACTCCTGGGGCTAGGTTGCTTGCTTCTTAGTGTGCGCAAGACTTCACACAGAACGGGCATTTGTCTTTATGGCGTAGTGGGTATGGGGTTCCCACCGCGTCTCAACGCAGCTCGAGTTCCCTTGAAAGGGAACGTCTCAGGTGACGTATGTAACCCTGGTTCCCTGAGAGGGAACGAGACGCTGCGTTCTCCTGCCATACTTCCTGCATGCCCTGATCGACTTGCTTCAGGCTTATCAGAAGCTGTCGCGGTCTGTTTTTAGGGGTGCTTTATAGCTTCCTGGTCTATGACGTCACCCGCCTATGACGTCTAGCTCTTCCATTGGACTGATTATACACGTGCTTCACGACGCAATCACGCAGAGCGTTCCCACCGCGTCTCAACGCAGCGTCTCGTTCCCTCTCAGGGAACCAGGGTTACATACGTAACCTGAGACGTTTTCAATAACGGAATTAACACTGCGACACGACACAGAATGGTGTGGCAAACCATCAACGCGACGCATTCATCTTCAGTCACCTATGGAATGAAGCAGTTGCACCCTCATAGAAAAGTGCTGCCCCCAAATGGTGCGCACTGTTCAAAAAACAAAACAAAATAACGGATGATGAGTCGGACAAGAAATTTAAGGTCCGTACGTGAAATTTAAGACCTCCTTATCGGAAATTTCAGATTTTAAGACATTTTCAGGCCTTAAAAAGCGAAAATTTCATTTAAGACGTTTTAAGACATTTTAAGGACCCGCGGGGACCCTTGGTAAAAGAAATGGACACAGCGCCCCCTTGATTTCAACAGAGAAACGTGAAGCCTATCAGAAGCACTCACTGTCTGATGTCTGAGACGCAGATGTGATCGACCTGTCTGACAGTTGTAGATCTTCTAGTAGCTGTGCCATGACAAATCTGAATCACCTAATTATTTCCAATTCCTCAAAAACGTTGTTGAAATATTTTGTCCCGTTGCTTTTATGGACTCTCTATCTATGGGCTTCTCCTAGACTTTCTGCCTCTATGTCCCCCGATTGCCTCATAGACAGTAAAAGATTGCCTGTGAGCTTCTCCTCCTGTCTATACGGTAATTTCTCTACTGTGCGACAGAGAGTCGCGTGGTTATGACGCAATCGTTAGCCTATTTTTACAAAAACGTTCACAACGTTCTTCTACGGGGCCATAACGTAAGATACAAAGTAATGGAGCCTTTTATACATTGTCGTGTTTCTTTAGAAATAAATAATGGGCAAATGAAGTCTTTGAACGCCTCAGATGTAAAGTTATTCGCTGTCAAAGTGACGCCAAAATGAATGGGAGTCAATGTAATGCTAACAGCAGGTGAAGTTCTGCTACAATGGCGGCAGAGAGGACACTGACACACACTGACACACACTGACACAGCACACACACTGACACAGCACACACACTGACACAGCACACACACTGACACAGCACACACACTGACACACACTGACACAGGACACACACTGACACAGCACACACACTGACACACACTGACACAGGACACACACTGACACAGCACACACACTGACACAGCACACACACTGACACAGGACACACACTGACACACACTGACACAGGACACACACTGACACAGCACACACACTGACACAGGACACACACTGACACACTGACACACACTGACACAGCACACACACTGACACAGGACACACACTGACACAGGACACACACTGACACAGCACACACACTGACACAGCACACACACTGACACAGGACACACACTGACACACACTGACACAGGACACACACTGACACACACTGACACAGGACACACACTGACACAGGACACACACTGACACACACTGACACAGCACACACACTGACACAGGACACACACTGACACAGGACACACACTGACACAGCACACACACTGACACAGCACACACACTGACACAGGACACACACTGACACACACTGACAGGACACACACTGACACACACTGACACAGGACACACACTGACACAGCACACACACTGACACAGGACACACACTGACACAGGACACACACTGACACAGCACACACACTGACACAGCACACACACTGACACAGGACACACACTGACACACACTGACACAGGACACACACTGACACAGGACACACACTGACACAGGACACACACTGACACACACTGACACAGGACACACACTGACACAGCACACACACTGACACAGGACACACACTGACACACTGACACACACTGACACAGCACACACACTGACACAGGACACACACACTGACACAGGACACACACTGACACAGGACACACACTGACACACACTGACACAGCACACACACTGACACAGCACACACACTGACACAGGACACACACTGACACAGCACACACACTGACACAGCACACACACTGACACAGGACACACACTGACACACACTGACACAGCACACACACTGACACAGCACACACACTGACACACACCGACACAGGACACACACTGACACAGCACACACACTGACACAGCACACACACTGACACAGCACACACACTGACACACACTGACACAGGACACACACTGACACAGCACACACACTGACACAGCACACACACTGACACACTGACACACACTGACACAGCACACACACTGACACACTGACACACACTGACACAGCACACACACTGACACAGCACACACACTGACACAGCACACACACTGACACACATTGACACAGGACACACACTGACACAGCACACACACTGACACAGCACACACACTGACACACTGACACACACTGACACAGCACACACACTGACACACTGACACACACTGACACACTGACACACACTGACACACTGACACACACTGACACAGCACACACACTGACACACACTGACACAGCACACACACTGACACAGCACACACACTGACACACTGACACACACTGACACAGCACACACACTGACACACTGACACACACTGACACACTGACACACACTGACACACTGACACACACTGACACAGCACACACACTGACACACACTGACACAGCACACACACTGACACAGCACACACACTGACACACTGACACACACTGACACAGCACACACACTGACACAGCACACACACTGACACAGCACACACACTGACACACACTGACACAGCACACACACTGACACACACTGACACAGGACACACACTGACACACTGACACACACTGACACAGCACACACACTGACACAGCACACACACTGACACACTGACACACACTGACACAGGACACACACTGACACAAAACACACACTGACACAGGACACACACTGACACAGGACACACACTGACACAGCACACACACTGACACAGCACACACACTGACACAGGACACACACTGACACACACTGACACAGGACACACACTGACACACACTGACACAGGACACACACTGACACAGGACACACACACTGACACAGGACACACACTGACACAGGACACACACTGACACACACTGACACAGGACACACACTGACACAGCACACACACTGACACAGCACACACACTGACACAGCACACACACTGACACACACTGACACAGGACACACACTGACACAGCACACACACTGACACAGGACACACACTGACACAGCACACACACTGACACAGCACACACACTGACACACACTGACACAGGACACACACTGACACAGCACACACACTGACACAGCACACACACTGACACACTGACACACACTGACACAGGACACACACACTGACACAGGACACACACTGACACAGGACACACACTGACACAGGACACACACTGACACAGCACACACACTGACACAGCACACACACTGACACAGCACACACACTGACACACACTGACACAGGACACACACTGACACAGCACACACACTGACACAGGACACACACTGACACAGCACACACACTGACACAGCACACACACTGACACACACTGACACAGGACACACACTGACACAGCACACACACTGACACAGCACACACACTGACACACTGACACACACTGACACAGCACACACACTGACACACTGACACACACTGACACACTGACACACACTGACACACTGACACACACTGACACAGCACACACACTGACACACACTGACACAGCACACACACTGACACAGCACACACACTGACACACTGACACACACTGACACAGCACACACACTGACACAGCACACACACTGACACAGCACACACACTGACACACTGACACACACTGACACAGGACACACACTGACACAGCACACACACTGACACAGGACACACACTGACACAGGACACACACTGACACACACTGACACAGGACACACACTGACACAGCACACACACTGACACAGGACACACACTGACACAGGACACACACTGACACAGCACACACACTGACACAGCACACACACTGACACACTGACACACACTGACACAGGACACACACTGACACAGCACACACACTGACACACTGACACACACTGACACAGGACACACACTGACACAGCACACACACTGACACACTGACACACACTGACACAGCACACACACTGACACAGCACACACACTGACACACTGACACACACTGACACAGGACACACACTGACACAGCACACACACTGACACAGGACACACACTGACACAGGACACACACTGACACAGGACACACACTGACACAGCACACACACTGACACAGGACACACTGACACAGGACACACACTGACACACACTGACACAGGACACACACTGACACAGCACACACACTGACACAGCACACACACTGACACAGCACACACACTGACACACACTGACACAGGACACACACTGACACAGCACACACACTGACACAGCACACACACTGACACACTGACACACACTGACACAGCACACACACTGACACACTGACACACACTGACACACTGACACACACTGACACACTGACACACACTGACACAGCACACACACTGACACACACTGACACAGCACACACACTGACACAGCACACACACTGACACACTGACACACACTGACACAGCACACACACTGACACAGCACACACACTGACACACTGACACACACTGACACAGCACACACACTGACACACTGACACACACTGACACAGGACACACACTGACACAGCACACACACTGACACACACTGACACAGCACACACACTGACACAGCACACACACTGACACACTGACACACACTGACACAGGACACACACTGACACAGCACACACACTGACACAGGACACACACTGACACACACTGACACAGCACACACACTGACACAGCACACACACTGACACAGGACACACACTGACACACACTGACACAGGACACACACTGACACACACTGACACAGGACACACACTGACACAGGACACACACTGACACAGGACACACACTGACACACTGACACACACTGACACAGCACACACACTGACACAGCACACACACTGACACAGCACACACACTGACACACTGACACACACTGACACAGGACACACACTGACACACACTGACACAGGACACACACTGACACACACTGACACAGGACACACACTGACACAGGACACACACTGATACAGGACACACACTGACACAGCACACACACTGACACACTGGCACACACTGACACAGCACACACACTGACACAGCACACACACTGACACACTGACACACACTGACACAGCACACACACTGACACACTGACACACACTGACACAGGACACACACTGACACAGCACACACACTGACACACTGACACACACTGACACAGCACACACACTGACACAGCACACACACTGACACACTGACACACACTGACACAGGACACACACTGACACAGCACACACACTGACACAGGACACACACTGACACAGGACACACACTGACACAGCACACACACTGACACAGCACACACACTGACACAGGACACACACTGACACACACTGACACAGGACACACACTGACACACACTGACACAGGACACACACTGACACAGGACACACACTGACACAGGACACACACTGACACAGCACACACACTGACACAGGACACACACTGACACACTGACACACACTGACACAGCACACACACTGACACAGGACACACACACTGACACACACTGACACAGGACACACACTGACACAGGACACACACTGACACACACTGACACAGGACACACACTGACACAGCACACACACTGACACAGCACACACACTGACACAGCACACACACTGACACACACTGACACAGGACACACACTGACACAGCACACACACTGACACAGCACACACACTGACACACTGACACACACTAACACAGCACACACACTGACACACTGACACACACTGACACACACTGACACACTGACACACACTGACACAGCACACACACTGACACACACTGACACAGCACACACACTGACACAGCACACACACTGACACACTGACACACACTGACACAGCACACACACTGACACAGCACACACACTGACACAGCACACACACTGACACACTGACACAGGACACACACTGACACAGCACACACACTGACACAGGACACACACTGACACAGGACACACACTGACACACACTGACACAGGACACACACTGACACAGCACACACACTGACACAGGACACACACTGACACAGGACACACACTGACACAGCACACACACTGACACAGCACACACACTGACACACTGACACACACTGACACAGGACACACACTGACACAGCACACACACTGACACACTGACACACACTGACACAGGACACACACTGACACAGCACACACACTGACACACTGACACACACTGACACAGCACACACACTGACACAGCACACACACTGACACCCTGACACACACTGACACAGGACACACACTGACACAGCACACACACTGACACAGGACACACACTGACACAGGACACACACTGACACAGGACACACACTGACACAGCACACACACTGACACAGGACACACTGACACAGGACACACACTGACACAGCACACACACTGACACAGCACACACACTGACACAGCACACACACTGACACAGGACACACACTGACACACACTGACACAGGACACACACTGACACAGGACACACACTGACACAGGACACACACTGACACAGGACACACACTGACACACACTGACACAGGACACACACTGACACAGCACACACACTGACACAGGACACACACTGACACACTGACACACACTGACACAGCACACACACTGACACAGGACACACACACTGACACACACTGACACAGGACACACACTGACACAGGACACACACTGACACAGCACACACACTGACACAGGACACACACACTGACACACACTGACACAGGACACACACTGACACAGGACACACACTGACACAGCACACACACTGACACAGCACACACACTGACACACACTGACACACACTGACACAGCACACACACTGACACACACTGACACACACTGACACAGCACACACACTGACACACACTGACACACACTGACAGAGGACACACACTGACACAGGACACACACTGACACAGGACACACACTGACACAGGACACACACTGACACAGGACACACACTGACACAGCACACACACTGACACAGGACACACACTGACACAGCACACACACTGACACAGGACACACACTGACACAGCACACACACTGACACAGCACACACACTGACACAGGACACACACTGACACAGGACACACACTGACACAGGACACACACTGACACAGCACACACACTGACACAGGACACACACTGACACAGCACACACACTGACACAGGACACACACTGACACAGCACACACACTGACACAGCACACACACTGACACAGGACGCACACTGACACACACTGACACAGGACACACACTGACACACACTGACACAGGACACACACTGACACAGGACACACACTGACACAGGACACACACTGACACAGGACACACACTTACACACACTGACACAGCACACACACTGACACACACTGACACAGGACACACACTGACACAGGACACACACTGACACACACTGACACAGGACACACACTGACACACACTGACACAGGACACACACTGACACACACTGACACAGGACACACACTGACACAGGACACACACTGACACAGGACGCACACTGACACACACTGGCACAGGACACACACTGACACACACTGACACAGGACACACACTGACACAGGACACACACTGACACACACTGACACAGGACACACACTGACACAGGACACACACTTACACACACTGACACAGCACACACACTGACACACACTGACACAGGACACACACTGACACACACTGACACAGGACACACACTGACACACACTGACACAGGACACACACTGACACAGCACACACACTGACACAGCACACACACTGACACAGGACACACACTGACACAGCACACACACTGACACAGGACACACACTGACACAGGACACACACTGACACAGGACACACACTGACACACACTGACACAGGACACACACTGACACAGCACACACACTGACACAGGACACACACTGACACAGGACACACACTGACACACACTGACACAGGACACACACTGACACAGGACACACACTGACACACACTGACACAGGACACACACTGACACACACTGACACAGGACACACACTGACACAGGACACACACTGACACAGGACACACACTGACACAGGACACACACACACTGACACAGGACACACACTGACACAGGACACACACTGACACAGGACACACACTGACACAGGACACACACTGACACAGGACACACACTCACACAGGACACACACTGACACAGGACACACAATGACACACACTGACACAGGACACACACTGACACAGGACACACAATGACACACACTGACACAGGACACACACTGACACACACTGACACAGCACACACACTGACACACACTGACACAGGACACACAATGACACACACTGACACAGGACACACACTGACACAGGACACACACTGACACAGGACACACACTGACACAGGACACACACTGACACACACTGACACAGCACACACACTGACACACACTGACACAGGACACACACTGACACAGCACACACACTGACACAGCACACACACTGACACACACTGACACAGCACACACACTGACACACACTGACACAGCACACACACTGACACACACTGACACAGGACACACACTGACACAGCACACACACTGACACAGCACACACACTGACACACACTGACACAGCACACACACTGACACACACTGACACAGCACACACACTGACACAGCACACACACTGACACAGCACACACACTGACACAGCACACACACTGACACAGCACACACACTGACACACACTGACACAGCACACACACTGACACAGCACACACACTGACACACACTGACACAGCACACACACAGACACACACTGACACAGCACACACACTGACACACACTGACACAGGACACACACTGACACAGCAAACACACTGACACAGCACACACACTGACACACACTGACACAGCACACACACTGACACACACTGACACAGCACACACACTGACACACACTGACACAGGACACACACTGACACAGGACACACAATGACACACACTGACACAGGACACACACTGACACAGGACACACACTGACACAGGACACACACGGACACAGGACACACACTGACACAGCACACACACTGACACAGCACACACACTGACACAGCACACACACTGACACAGCACACACACTGACACAGCACACACACTGACACAGCACACACACTGACACACACTGACACAGGACACACACTGACACACACTGACACAGGACACACAATGACACACACTGACACAGGACACACACTGACACAGCACACACACTGACACAGCACACACACTGACACACACTGACACAGCACACACACTGACACACACTGACACAGGACACACACTGACACAGCACACACACTGACACACACTGACACAGGACACACACTGACACAGCACACACACTGACACACACTGACACAGCACACACACTGACACACACTGACACAGCACACACACTGACACACACTGACACAGGACACACACTGACACACACTGACACAGGACACACAATGACACACACTGACACAGGACACACACTGACACAGGACACACACTGACACACACTGACACAGGACACACACTGACACACACTGACACAGGACACACACTGACACAGCACACACACTGACACAGCACACACACTGACACAGGACACACACTGACACAGCACACACACTGACACACACTGACACAGCACACACACTGACACAGGACACACACTGACACACACTGACACATCACACACACTGACACAGCACACACACTGACACAGGACAAACACTGACACACACTGACACAGCACACACACTGACACAGGACACACACTGACACAGGACACACACTGACACACACTGACACAGCACACACACTGACACAGCACACACACTGACACAGCACACACACTGACACAGCACACACACTGACACAGGACACACACTGACACAGCACACACACTGACACAGCACACACACTGACACAGCACACACACTGACACAGGACACACACTGACACAGCACACACACTGACACAGCACACACACTGACACACACTGACACAGCACACACACTGACACAGCACACACACTGACACAGGACACACACTGACACAGGACACACACTGACACAGGACACACAATGACACACACTGACACAGGACACACACTGACACACACTGACACAGGACACACAATGACACACACTGACACAGGACACACAATGACACACACTGACACAGGACACACATTGACACACACTGACACAGCACACACACTGACACAGGACACACACTGACACAGGACACACACTGACACAGGACACACAATGACACACACTGACACAGGACACACACTGACACACACTGACACAGGACACACACTGACACAGGACACACACTGACACACACTGACACAGGACACACACGGACACACACTGACACAGGACACACACTGACACAGCACACACACTGACACAGCACACACACTGACACAGGACACACACTGACACAGGACACACACTGACACAGGACACACACTGACACAGGACACACACTGACACACACTGACACAGGACACACACTGACACAGCACACACACTGACACAGGACACACACTGACACAGGACACACACTGACACAGGACACACACTGACACACACTGCCTCAGGACACACACTGACACAGGACACACACTGACACACACTGACACAGGACACACACTGACACACACTGACACAAGACACACACTGACACAGGACACACACTGACACAGGACACACACACACTGACACAGGACACACACTGACACAGGACACACACTGACACAGGACACACACTGACACAGGACACACACTGACACAGGACACACACTCACACAGGACACACACTGACACAGGACACACAATGACACACACTGACACAGGACACACACTGACACAGGAAACACAATGACACACACTGACACAGGACACACACTGACACACACTGACACAGCACACACACTGACACACACTGACACAGGACACACAATGACACACACTGACACAGGACACACACTGACACAGGACACACACTGACACAGCACACACACTGACACACACTGACACAGGACACACACTGACACAGCACACACACTGACACAGCACACACACTGACACAGCACACACACTGACACACACTGACACAGCACACACACTGACACAGCACACACACTGACACACACTGACACAGCACACACACTGACACACACTGACACAGCACACACACTGACACACACTGACACAGGACACACACTGACACAGCACACACACTGACACACACTGACACAGCACACACACTGACACACACTGACACAGCACACACACTGACACAGCACACACACTGACACAGCACACACACTGACACAGCACACACACTGACACACACTGACACAGCACACACACTGACACAGCACACACACTGACACACACTGACACAGCACACACACTGACACACACTGACACAGGACACACACTGACACAGCACACACACTGACACAGCACACACACTGACACACACTGACACAGCACACACACTGACACACACTGACACAGCACACACACTGACACACACTGACACAGGACACACACTGACACAGGACACACAATGACACACACTGACACAGGACACACACTGACACAGGACACACACTGACACAGGACACACACGGACACAGGACACACACTGACACAGCACACACACTGACACAGCACACACACTGACACAGCACACACACTGACACAGCACACACACTGACACAGGACACACACTGACACACACTGACACAGGACACACAATGACACACACTGACACAGGACACACACTGACACAGCACACACACTGACACAGCACACACACTGACTCACACTGACACAGCACACACACTGACACAGGACACACACTGACACAGCACACACACTGACACACACTGACACACACTGACACAGGACACACACTGACACAGCACACACACTGACACACACTGACACAGCACACACACTGACACACACTGACACATCACACACACTGACACACACTGACACAGGACACACAATGACACACACTGACACAGGACACACACTGACACACACTGACACAGGACACACACTGACACACACTGACACAGGACACACACTGACACAGCACACACACTGACACAGCACACACACTGACACAGGACACACACTGACACAGCACACACACTGACACACACTGACACAGCACACACACTGACACAGGACACACACTGACACAGCACACACACTGACACAGCACACACACTGACACAGGACAAACACTGACACACACTGACACAGCACACACACTGACACAGGACACACACTGACACACACTGACACAGCACACACACTGACACAGCACACACACTGACACAGCACACACACTGACACAGCACACACACTGACACAGGACACACACTGACACAGCACACACACTGACACAGCACACACACTGACACAGCACACACACTGACACAGGACACACACTGACACAGGACACACACTGACACAGGACACACAATGACACACACTGACACAGGACACACAATGACACAGCACACACACTGACACAGGACACACACTGACACACACTGACACAGCACACACACTGACACAGCACACACACTGACACAGCACACACACTGACACAGGACACACACTGACACAGGACACACACTGACACAGGACACACAATGACACACACTGACACAGGACACACAATGACACACACTGACACAGGACACACACTGACACACACTGACACAGCACACACACTGACACAGGACACACACTGACACAGGACACACACTGACACAGCACACACACTGACACAGCACACACACTGACACAGGACACACACTGACACAGCACACACACTGACACAGCACACACACTGACACAGCACACACACTGACACAGCACACACACTGACACAGGACACACACTGACACAGGACACACACTGACACACACTGACACAGCACACACACTGACACAGCACACACACTGACACAGCACACACACTGACACAGCACACACACTGACACAGGACACACACTGACACACACTGACACAGCACACACACTGACACAGCACACACACTGACACAGCACACACACTGACACAGGACACACACTGACACACACTGACACAGCACACACACTGACACACACTGACACAGCACACACACTGACACAGCACACACACTGACACAGGACACACACTGACACAGGACACACACTGACACAGGACACACAATGACACACACTGACACAGGACACACACTGACACACACTGACACAGGACACACAATGACACACACTGACACAGGACACACAATGACACACACTGACACAGGACACACACTGACACACACTGACACAGCACACACACTGACACAGGACACACACTGACACAGGACACACACTGACACAGCACACACACTGACACAGCACACACACTGACACAGGACACACACTGACACAGCACACACACTGACACAGCACACACACTGACACAGCACACACACTGACACAGCACACACACTGACACAGGACACACACTGACACAGGACACACACTGACACAGGACACACAATGACACACACTGACACAGGACACACACTGACACACACTGACACAGGACACACAATGACACACACTGACACAGGACACACAATGACACACACTGACACAGGACACACACTGACACACACTGACACAGGACACACAATGACACAGCACACACACTGACACAGGACACACAATGACACACACTGACACAGGACACACCAGCTTACTTTTGATATGAAACAAAGTCTCAAATTTCAAATTTGGACATTTAAAAAAAAAATTGAAACAATAAATACCATTTTGTGTCTCTTTAATGTGTCTGACAGATCGAGCCTCTTACAGCATCTTGTGAACTGATCATCTCTTCCTTCTAGTTCATTTATAGCAGCAAATAAACATGAATGAACATCAGGGATGGAACAAGGAATGTTGTTTTAACCGCGGAAAGACGTGGTTTTTCAAGTTCAAATCCTCCAACGTTAATCTTCTGACTCTCCTGACGGCTTTGCCGGACAAAAATGGTGGATGGCTAATTATGATTGGTCAGATCGCCTGTCAATCAAACTCCCTGCGAAGGGTCAATTGTTAAATGTACAGGTGAGTGATAAATGAGCAAACAGCTCAGTAAAAACCCTCAGAACATATGAACAGGGCTGCGTCTCCCGATAACTTTGTCTCTCAGCGCTACGAAGACTCTTAAGGTGGAACTCAACTAAAGGTGAAACATTTCTAGGCGTTTCTTTATAAAAGAAGCAATTCAGAAATAGTGGAAATTGCATTTATTAGGATTAATGGGATATTATAAAAAATAATGCAAGCTATAGACTAGCCTACATATTTTAAAATTGTATCATATATTGCTGCCACAATAACGGCCCATTACAAATGTTTACGTGCTTTCTTCTTTCTCCTTTCTGTTCGCTGAGGAGAATTGTGATGAAAAATTGTTCTTGTAAATACTTTCCAGCTCTTCAGTAGCCTAATAGAAGGGTACATCGTACGTACGCTCGGCAGTGATCAAAAAAGTGAAGTTTGAGGTGATCTCAAACTCAGAGATGTGGATTCGGACATTAAATCACCACATGATCTTGGTGTTCAGTAGCCCAGGTGATTCGGCCGGGGATATTTACACGGTGATGGAAGAAAAACACTGACATTCTGGATTCAGATGGCAATAAAATCACAGACTAACCCTGTAAATGATGACAATACCGTACGACCTCATGAGGAACAGTTAGCGTCCGGATTTGGCTAAACTGACAGAATGCTTTCACTGGCGCCGTCTTTCATTAGCACAACTATTCACTGTATCGCTGCCATAGTTTGAGCAATCATTCACAATCATTCCCTTAAATAAACTCCTAAATAAACTCCTAAGCCTTTGCCTGATGGTTTGCCAGCTGATGTACCTTTGGTTAATATAATTAAAAAGCTAACAACAATCAGTGTAATTACAATTTTATTTTGTGCATGCAAACACTTGACTTAGCCTAATTGAACACTGTGTGTATGAACTTCAGAGTTATATTCATATACTGAGATGTAAAGATGTTATTTGTGAAGTGGTGAACACCTGTTATCAGGGATGAGGTGAAGCTGGTCCAGACGAACGTTTGACTCACAGAAGGTGTACTGAACTAAGAACGTTTCCGGAAACAAGTATTAACAATAAGGTATTGCTACAGCTTAAGGTATAACTCAAGAACGACGTATAGCGTTAAGAAGATTTCAGGAAATCAGCCCAGAACTGTAAATCTGATGTAATAACGGCTGAAATGGAGATTTCTGAGTCTGATTTCAGACTGATGTGTGTTGTAATAGAAATCTACTGATGCAAATGGATAAAGTGTGATACATTTTGAAACTAACATAATATGCAATAAACATTTCTAAAATACATAACTTAGACAGTTTCCTCTGATAACAGATCACTCTAAATTGTAATGTGGATGTGGACAAATAAATATGAATTGAATTGCATAAATTAAACACTTAAATGTGTATTTTTGGATGTTTTCTTTTCACTACTCTGAAACAACATGTTATGAAAAGCCAAATAGCCCAAAATCTCATGACAAATACATGTAAAACCCATGTCTTTGCCTGCAGTGTTTTGTCATAATCATGTAATGATGTGACTGTACCCGTGTCTCCGGGGGGCCCTGGGTATCCCAGTCTGCTCTCTCCTTTAGTCCCCTTAAATCCCCGAGGACCCATGTCTCCTAAAACAGTGACAAACATATTATGCAATTAAAATACAAAGCCAAAGTCATTTAGATGATTTGGACGTGTTAGAGCCGGGATCTCGGTCACCTTTGACCCCTGGCGGCCCCTGGACCCCCGGGGGCCCTGAGTATCCCTGAGCCCCGTGTGTGCCGGGGTAACCTGGGGAGCCGCTGGAGCCCTTGGGCCCTGGAGCCCCGGGATGTCCCGGGGGCCCTTTAATGCTCTCGCAGGGCTCACAGCGCTGAGGGCCCATCGTCTGCCGGAGCCGGGCCAGCTCGACTGGGGAACACACACATGCATTACTGAGGGACATCTCATATTCTGGACTTTACTTCTACTATGAAAACACACAATAACTTCCTCCAGTAATATTTCGTCCAAAGAAAAAGCATTTAAAGTCGGCATCTATCTATATTCATATGCATCTTATTAGACTGTAAGTGATTCATGCATGCATGTTTTGTTTTAAAAAGCAAAAAAATTATTACATACTGATTTTAAGACATTATTCTGACATGAAAAGGTCAAAATTATGAAAGAAAAAGTCGATTATGACATACTAAAATGAAATTAGGACTTAAAGTCATTATTATGACATTAAAAAGTTGAAATGAAAAAAAAAAACATAAAAAAGGTCAAAATTATTAATTTTATTTAAAGATTTTGACTTTTTGATCTCATAATTGTGACTTAGTATTTAATTTGTCTGGGTATGTCATGATTATGACTTTTTATGTCAAATTGACTTCTCATAATTATGAATGTAAATCTCATAATGACTTAGTATGTCATAATTTTGTATATTTGACATAGTTTTTACTTTTTATGCCATAAATTTGACGTCATCATTTTGAATTTTTATCATAATCATGATTAATTATAACATAATTATGTCAATTTCAACTTTTTAATCTCATAATTATGACTTTCTTGGTATGCGATAATTTCGACTTTTTATCTCAGAATTGACCCTTCGCTAAGCCACGCCTGAAAACCGCCACTGGCCAATCGTGTCTTAGCAACCGTAACTAGGCGCGGGAGGTCTGGCAAGCTTTCGAGCGAGGGAAACATGCCGAAGCGTTGTGCGTATGGATTCTGCAAATCTGATACCCGGTATCCTAAAAGTTTGGACGGTGGAGTGGAATTTTTTTCCTTCCCGAAAATCTAAAAGCCGAGGGGAGAAATGATGTGTGTGGATCAGCAGTGTGTGACCCCATTCACAACTAACAGTTAAGTGTCGACAGGATTAACAAAAACACATATTCCTTGGAAGTTGGAAATAATGACGGTTCTTTGTTCATAATGCACGTTTTAACGTAAAATAAGACGTTTAAAGACAAGACGGAGGCTCACTGACATACTTTAAAATATATTTCAGCATTTTGTTAATCGACGGCCTACTAAGTTACCCCTGACTGAGTAACTTTAACCCAATCTGATCGCTGCTCTCCCGGTGTTAGTGTTATTCCACAAGATTTATGGATAAACTGTTTGATTTATAATTATTAGATTAGTTTCACATTTCACTTACCCTGCTGTGCACGAACACAGCTGTTCCTCAGTGTGTGTGTTTCCCATGTGAATGGTCAGCGTATGAGGCGCTGCTGCGCTGGGACTATAGGCTTTAGCTTAAATTTTTATGAAATTATTCTCTAATCGGTTGCATATTATGTCGTGGATATATCCCTCGAGTGCACACTGCAGTTCCTTTTGTCTTGCTCTCTCAGATATTTCACATGTTCGCCAAAAATTACTAATTATCCTATTGGGAATGTCTGACACCGGTGCATACACACTGTAATAGACGTGCTAGACGCGAAAGCTTGACAGGCGTAGCAACGGTAACTAAGGAGGGCGGGGCTTAGCGAAGGGTCGATTATAGCATCAAAATTTTGACTTTTATCTCATAATAATGACTGTCAATTATGATGAATATGTCAATCATTATTATGACTGACTTAGTATTTCATAATTTTGACTTTTTGATCTCATAATTGTGACTTAGTATTTAATTTGTCTGGGTATGTCATGATTATGACTTTTTATGTCAAAATTGACTTCTCATAATTATGAATGTAAATCTCATAATGACTTAGTATGTCATAATTGTGTATATTTTACATAGTTTTTACTTTTTATGTCAACATTTTAACTTTTTATTTAATAATTATGACTTAGTATGTCAATTTCGACTTTTCATCTCATAATTTTGACGTGATCATTTTGACTTTTTATCATAATCATGATTAATTCTAACATAATTATGTCAATTTCGATTTTTTATCTCAGAATTATAGCATCAAAATTTTGACTTTTATCTCATAATAATGACTGTCAATTATGATGAATATGTCAATCATTATTATGACTGACTTACTATTTCATAATTTCGACTTTTTATCAGAATAATGACGTCATAATTTCAAATTTTCAACCACATAATTATGACTTACTTGGCATGTCATAATGTCGACTTTTTATCTCATAATTATGCCTCAGTATATCATAATTATGATTTACCAAAGCATGGTTATTTTTTCCTCATGTTGCATAAATGGACTTCCATAACGGACCTCTTTAATTCAAAGCGAACTGTAAAAACTGTGATAGCTCAGCAAGTTTCTGTAACAAAAGCTCCTTTCTAGTGAACTTTGCTTTTATCTAACAGCTTTAATTGTGCGCCGCACGCTGTCCTCGGCTCTGCTCGTGCTCAGGAAGAGAAAGAGAAGGAGAGAAGGAGACCTTGACGAAGGTCAGAGACTCACTCCTCACAGCGTCTCCACAGAGTTTCATTAAACGCTCCTCTGAGGGAGGCTTGCCCTGAAACACACATCCACACACTCATTACACGGTGTCTGTGCATGAAAAACACACACAGCTTTCAAAACAACTCAGTTACACAGTCTCGACCTCAGGCCGGGCGTGCGTTCATGAATCCGCCGAAATGATGCGTCCTGACATCATCGGTGTTTATTTACCATTTGTTTATTTCTTATGAAAGGAAATACCTAGTGGCTATAACAAAGATTTTAATTGCTAGATGTGAGAAATGTAGGAACACTCACAGGCTTCCCTGGAAATCCCGGAGCGCCGGGTTGTCCCGGTAAACCGTCCTGTCCCGGGAATCCTCTCGCTCCGATCACACCGCTGTGACCCAAGTCTCCCTTCGGCCCGTCGTGACCTCTGACCCCGGTCTCGCCCACAGAACCTTTCTGGAGGATTAATCACATGATCAACACGTGTGTGTCTCCATCTCAGACTTGTGTTATTTCCTGTCATCTGACATGTTTTGTAGTTCTTTGTAGTTTTTCATGTTGATTAGTGTCTTGTTTCCTCATTACCTAGTTCAGTTGTTTACCCCTGTGTATTTATAGCCCTTGTTTCACTTATTACTTTGTCTATTAATGTATTGCTTTATTAAAAACCCTGCGTTCAGATCCAGTGGATTAAACACACGACTGTGGAACGATATACATCATCACTGTCCGTTTTTAAATCTAAGTTAAAAACTAATTTTGGGGATTTGGCATATAATCAATGAGGAAGTTGTATTGCATTGTGTTTTTGTATTAATTATATTGCATTGTCTTGTTATGTTTTTATTGTACAGCACATTGGTCAACCTAGGTTGTGATTAATGGTGCTTTATAAATAAAATTGACATTGACATGATCAACACGTATATCAGCCTATCGCCACGCATTCCTGCATTTCTATTCTTCATGAGTGAGATTCTTGCATTTAACAGTGCAGCTGCACGATTAAATTAAAATCAGAATCATGATGTGGCCTTGCTGCATATTAATGAACGTATAGTTGAAATGCATTGCACTGATTATAACAGCATCTCCACTTCATATTCATTACATGTTTCTGTGCAGGATTATCCTATATTGGACAATATCATTCAAATAAAATTCATTTAATATACAGTGTTATTTTAGTGTTATTTATACTATTTAGTAATAATGTTATGTTTTTATATTTTTTTTTATTTCAAAAAAATTCTTTATTTCATTTTAAAGTTAATTTATGTAATTTTGTCGTTTTTATTAGTATATATATATATATATATATATATATATATATATATATATATATATATATATGTGTGTGTGTGAGTGTGAGTGTGAGTGTGAGTGTGAGTGTGAGTGTGAGTGTGTGTGTGTGTGTATATATATATATATATAATATTTATATTCATTTCTTTATATTCAGTTTTGTTTTTAAATGTTTATTAACAACATTATTATTAAATGTTGAAATTGACATTAGCAAAGATTAATAAATGCTTTGGAATTATTTTTTTTTATTGTTAGTTAGTGTTAAATGTTAATGTAAACATCCTGAGCAAACAACAACAACACTGATAATATTCCACAATATTCAAGGAGACTGAAAAACAATCAGGAAGCTTGTTGTTGTTAAGCAGCAAAATGAAATGTTAAAGATTAAATCACAATCACAATATTTGTCCAAATAATCAAACCGTGCTGCTCTAGTGTGGAGTAAACACACAGAACGGAAATATTTAATAAACCTCTCTGGAGGAAAAATGCATTCTTTTAAAGTGATTTGCATATACGTCTGGAAACGGATTTTCCCACGAGCACAAAATAATAAATATACATAGAGAACGTGGTCTAGTTTCCACAGGACAGCTCTGACAGAACTGAAGAACACGATTCTGGTGTAAAATACGCAGGAATGGTGTAAATGACACTGAAGTGTGTAATTCTACAAACCTCTCCTTTGCTTCCGCTCGGCCCGACGTCACCCTGTTCAGAAAGAGGAAACTTTATGATCAAATCACAGGAGTTATTCCTCACTGACACGAGTGCGACCTCACATCTTAAAGAAGAATGTTTATACAATACTTGGTTACGCTTTATTTTATGTTACAGTGTAATTAAGTACTGAGTAATATTAATAAACTACATGTACTTACTATAGGGTTAGGATGAATATTGGTTTAGGGTTAATTGCTTGAAATTATGCATAATTTAGAGTTATTACTAACAGTAACTATATGTAACATATGTAATACAAGTTCATACAAGCAAGCAGTGAAGAAGCTAAACACACTCTACTAACACATCTATATCTTCTCAACTTCATAAGATTTTACAAGCACAGCGTTACACTATTGCACATACAAATCTGTGCCAGATTGTAGATATAAGTTTTATAACCAGTTATATGTTCCTTCTTAAATGGCTTTGATGTTGCATATATCATCATATATTATTTTAGAAACTTGACTTTAGCTCATCTGAAGATTTCTCATGTTTGCGACTCGTTGTTCTCGGACACAAGCGGTTTGTGAGTCAATGTCTGTGAGCTTCTCCCCAGAAATCAGGAGTATCTTCTGCAAATTCTAGAATGATTCAACAGAATAAAAATATCCGAATGTGGCAATCAGTTGAAGAACGTTGTGTTCCCTTCTTAAAGAGTTCCTTCGGGCACTTCATTTGAAGAACCTTTCAGTGCTTCCCAAAATGGGATAATTTTATGTATTTAGTTTTAATGAATTCATTTTGTTTTCATTTCTTTTAATTTTGATTACATGTTATGAATTAAACAGCGCGTAAACATACCGTACCACTAGAATGTGAACATGCAATTGTTTAAAACATTTATCCTTATATAGAACATTTTTGCCGGTTCTGTGTTAACTAACAAGTATTCATTATTTGAATGAGCTCATTGTTTTTGCCTTAAATTATTACATTGTTTAAATTTTATGATGTAATTATCTATATTGCAAAACATCCTCTGCTGTTTGAATTCATTTGAACTTCAGTAGTGAATTTCTCTTCCAGCCATTCCAACTCATCTGACCTGAGCTTCTCAATCTCTGGATCTGTTCATGCTTTCAAACCTTCTATAAGTTCTATAAGGTTCTATAAGTTCTATAAGGTTCTATAAGTTCTCTAAGGTTCTATAAGTTCTATAAAGTTCTATATAAGTTCTATAAGTTCTATAAGGTTCTATAAGTTCTATAAGGTTCTATAAGTTATATAAGGTTCTATAAGTTCTATAAGTTATATAAGTGAATATGTTATATAAGTTCTATAAGGTTATATAAGTTCTATAAAGTTCTATAAGTGAATAAGTTCTATAAGGTTCTATAAGTTCTATAAGTTCTATGAGGTTATATAAGTTATATAAAGTTCTATAAGTGAATAAGTTCTATAAGGTTCTATAAGTTCTATAAGGTTATATAAGTTCTATAAAGTTCTATAAGTGAATAAGTTCTATAAGGTTATATAAGTTCTATAAAGTTCTATAAGTGAATAAGTTCTATAAGGTTCTATAAGTTATATAAGGTTCTATAAGTTATATAAGGTTCTATAAGTTATATAAGTGAATATGTTATATAAGTTCTATAAGGTTATATAAGTTCTATAAAGTTCTATAAGTTAATAAGTTCTATAAGGTTCTATAAGTTCTATAAAGTTCTATAAGTGAATAAGTTCTATAAGGTTCTATAAGTTATATAAGTGAATACGTTCTATAAGGTTATATAAAGTTCTATAAGGTTCTATAAGCAGTGATGGGAATAACGGCGTTATAAATAACGCCGTTACTAACGGCATTACTTTTTCCAGTAACGAGTAATCTAATTGATTACTCTTCTCATCTTAATAACGCCGTTACCGTTACTGCCAAAAAATGCGGCGCGTTACTATAACTGATGAAGCTGTTTTGTTTTTCATCAGACCAACTAGATCTCTGAGCGAGAGGCAAATACTTTTTTTACTGTTCTTCCTTGGTTAGTGGGCAGAGCACGAGACAAGCGCATAAATGCTGACGATTGGCTATAAGGTAGAGTAAAATGTCATTGTAAGCCAATCAGAGGTAGAGTTGGGCGGGTGTTCGAAAGCACGCATAGTAGTGATGGGCATTCGGCTCTTTTGACTCAGCTCACTGAAAAGAGCCGGCTCTTTTGGCTCACAAACGGCTCTTTAAATGACTTTGACTATAATATTTCAATTTGTATTACATAATTATTTAATTTCTATAGGCTAAATTTGTAAAAATAGAGTCGGCTCTTCAGATATGCGAGCCAGCTCCCAACGTTCACCTAAAAGAGCCGGCTCTTAGAGTCGGCTCATTCGCGAATCGCGAACGACCCATCAAAAGCTCATTCGCGAACGAGTCGATCCATCATCACTAACGCTCATTCGCGAACGACCCATCATCACTAACGGCTAACGCTCATGAATTGCGAACGACCCATCATAACGCATAGTCGGGCAGGACAGGACACACAAGGAACAACACAAGCCAGTCAGTCAACGAGAGACAGGTATGGCGACGAGCTTAACAAGCTTAATTTAATTTTGCCCAGTTGTGGCCTGTTGAGGGGCAATAAATATCAAAATTTCCAAAACATCTATTGTGTTATTTGCATTGATCCACTATATAAACATAATATCTACATACATGGCGTTTGATTGGAGGCTAGTCTCACTTTGTCCCACAGCAACATTTTTTTTTTTAGATGTGTGTACAATGTTTCATGTTTCTGTTAATAATGTATTGTATTAAGTGTCCATTTCATTATAATATTCAAATTTATCATAAATAATTGAACATGCACATGTATTTTAAGTTCCGTTAAAGAGGGGTAGAGGTGGGGTCACATTTGAGCATTTAAAATTTAATTTTACTTGAAAGTAACGCAATAGTTACTTTCATAAGTAACTAGTTACTTTTAAAATTTGTAACTGAGTTACTAATTTAGTTACTTTTTGGAAGAAGTAACTAGTAACTGTAACTAATTACTTTTTAAAAGTAACTTGCCCAACACTGTCTATAAGTGAATGCGTTCTATAAGGTTCTATAAGGTTCTATAAGGTTCTATAAGTGCAGTGCAGGGCTATAAGAGGTGGCGCCCCCTGGTGGATGAAGGTGTTTCAACACTTACTGAAAAGCCAGGAATGCCAGGAAAGCCTTTGCTGCCCTTTTCCCCCTGTGAATAAGAGCGGGTCTGTGTTAGCGGGGGTCTTCGTCTCTAAAAGGTTATATTAGCATTCAATATCAACGGGTGGTTCTTATAACCTTTACAAGACTGTGACACATCCCGTTTATTGACAGAGACTGAGCTAACTACACTTAGGGGGATGTTCCCTGCGGAGATTATTACGGTAAAGTACACAATTACACTGCAGCTGCAAGCCAAGATATTAGCCTACTGTAATATATTATATTTGATACGCACAGTTTTAGGGCTTTTAAATGATCAACTTTGCTGTCGCACTCAGTCCAGTCCTTCTGTGTCTGACTGAGAGTTTAGACTCTTCTTCTGTTAGAATAACTGTACACACGTCCTTCAGCTCGAGTCTTTCTGCGTCAATCTGACATGATTTTATCAAGGAAACGTGAGAATAACTTTGATATTGTTAGTAATATTTCAGCAGGACTAAAGCAGCTTTACTTGATTATCCAGACATCATTTATTATAAAAATCAAGAGTATCAAATATAATCATCAGGCTTTTGATGAAGGTTTATTAGTTAATCTCTCGATCATCATTGTATTGCATTGCATTATATGATTTAAACTACACAGCTTGGATTGTAAATCTGAGCATTTAAATATCATCTTACTAAGACATATTTTTGGCAGATTTTGATACTTACTGTATATGCATTTTATGTATGTATCTGCTTTACTGTTATAAAGATCTAATGAATTTACAGAATTTCCTCTTAACTTTACAGGGTTTTAAAGTGATAAACTTAGACGTTAAGCTATTATTATGCTTTGAAAACATCAAGGTTAGAGATGAATCTGAAGCTGTGTTTCACCTTTGATAAATCACATACAGCATTAGTACAAAAGCACTTTTTAAACAGAGCCGGAGCTGTGCAGGATCTATACCTGAATGCCTCTGGGTCCCGAATCTCCTCTCTCTCCCTGAAGAACACAGGAATATCAGCAACAGGAGAATAGTGTCAGAAACTGAATTAAATGAGCTGAAAACCTGCATATATTCAGTCATTAGCAGAAACTTTATGACTTAGTGTAAATTAGATTTGCACTGCCACCTCTCATACGCAACTTAATACTGCATATATGAATATGTATGTAAAACATATTAAATGGTAGCTGGTTTCTAGCTAATCATTAGCTGGATCAAACTGGTTTAGGTGGATGACCAGATCATACCGGCTTAAACTGGTTCAGCTGAACAAGGTAGCAGGTCAAGATTGTTTACCACGTCCTAAAGCGCAGTTTCCACATTATATTCAACTATATATAGTTCGAACTTCTATGAAATATTGAACTGAAAGACTTTCCTAGTATTCAAACTCTGTATGAGCAATGCACATGAAATGAGCCTGAGAGGGTTTTAATGACCGTCTCATGTACTCTACTCCTCTCAGGAACATTTACCGTCTGGAAAAAGTTATAAACGGAACAGGTTTAAAAACTCTTTTGTACCGGTGTCCATTAGACTGTTGAACATGGATTAGCGACGTCTACTTATTTTTAAGTGTATGGTGTGTATGAATATTTTGTGTAATTTTTTTAATGTATCAGGTGTTGGAGAAATACTGGCCATGGAGTCCATTACAAATCTCCCTATCAGGGACAATCAGGCATGTTTTGTGGCATTAATATGGTTTATCTGGATGTTGCAGAAGGGAATCGTGTTCCTTTATTGAGCTCAAACACTCGATGACCAACAGATGCTGCATTATTCACTGCACACACACTTTCACCCGGAGCGACTCGAGCGACATCTGGGAATCTGATCTTAGACTCGATGTCGTGAGTGTCAGGAGCTGATTCAGCTCAATATCTGATTATAGCTCCGTTTAGTTAACTAATACTTTTATTCATCAAGGACGCATTCAATTGATCTAAAGTGACATTTATAATGTTACAAAAGATTCTATTCAAATAATGCTGTTCTTTTGAACTTTCTATTCATCAAAGAATCACAAACATAAATTGTATGACGGTTTCCACAGAAATCTGAAGCAGCACAACTGTTTTCAACACTGATAATAATCATAAATGTTTCTTGATCATCAAATCATCGTATTATACTGATTTCTGAAGGATCATGTGACACTGAAGACTGGAGTAATGATGCTGAAAATTCAGCTTTGATCACAGGAATAAATTACACTTTACTATATATTCACATAGAAAACAGATGTATTACATTCTAATAATATTTCACTGTTTTTACTGTATTTTCGATCAAATAAACGCAGCTTTGGTGAGCAGAAGAGACTCTTTGACAAACCTTTGAGACTATAGTGCATGTGGAGGTTTCGATATGTTTGTGGAACGGCAGCTTTACCTTGTGTCCTTTATATCCATGAAGGCCCATCGCTCCAGGAACTCCTGGAGATCCGGGCTCACCCTGCTCACCCTGTGGGATTCACAGTATCTGAGAATAACTCACACACTCATATAACTCACACACTACAGTAGCTCTGGATGCTGAGCGCACAACTGCGAGACTACATGCAGGACACCGAAGACTCTTACCTTCTGACCGGCCGGACCAGGATCACCAGCAATGCCTTTATCTCCCACTGCACCCTGAACACACACACACACACACACACACACACACACACACACACAACAAGAGGATCTCAAGCTATTTCTCCATTATAACATACCTAGAAGAAGCCATTTGTTTCCAGATAACAAGCTCAGTAATCACTGTAAATATTAAAGGAAATTCTGCTACAAAATGATTCTCCTACAATCCATTTGATAAGGCACACAATTCCAGGAGCGGAATAAATGTAATCTCAGCATGGCTATTCCCAGCAGATTCAAGTCAAGGTATTAGCATAATTGCTAGCGGTGATGTTAGTATCGGACGAACCTTGTGTCCGTGGGGTCCGTGAACTCCAGGAGCCCCTGAAGGCCCCGGCGCGCCCTGAGGATTTAATCACACACAACACACAGTTAAACACTCACTGACTTATAACACACAACCTGACTCGCTCTGCAAATACAGTTTCAGCAACTTCTGAAGATAGCTATTGGGAAATTAACTTACTCAAGTTAAAAAGTGCAATCAGAAACTGCATAAATAAATGACATTGGAAACTATCATGTTACAAACAGATAAAAGTTTTTATTTGATGAACTTACAGTGGAAAACCTCTCCAAGTAACTAGTTAAGGTCAGCACACATTCATTTAAACAGATAATGTTTTGTTCAGACAGTGCATTGTAGTCTCACTGACGAAAAATTCGATTCATTCATTACTATAGGAGAGGAAGAATTTTCTAAACTCATTAAATCATCTAAATCAACAACATGTATGTTAGACCCTATACCGACTAAACTACTGAAAGAGATGCTTCCAGAGGTCATAGATCCTCTTCTTAATATCATTAATTCATCTTTGTTATTAGGATACGTACCGAAAACCTTTAAGCTGGCTATGATTAAACCGCTTGTTAAAAAAACGCAACTTGAACCTACAGAATTAGTCAATTACAGGCCGATCTCGAATCTACCTTTCCTGTCAAAGATATTAGAAAAGGCAGTATCCTCACAACTATGTTCCTTTTTAGAAAGAAATGGAATCTGCGAGGATTTTCAGTCCGGATTTAGACCGTATCATAGCACTGAGACAGCTCTCATTAGAGTCACAAATTATTTGCTCTTATCATCCGATCGTGGTTGTATCTCGCTATTAGTGTTACTTGATCTTAGTGCTGCATTTGACACCATTGACCACAACATTCTTTTAAATAGACTCAAAAATGATGTTGGCATTAGTGGAATTGCATTAGCATGGTTTAAATCATAATTATCTGACCGTTATCAGTTTGTAGTAGTAAATGAAGAGATGTCTTATCGATCAAAAGTTCAGTATGGTGTACCACAAGGCTCAGTACTAGGACCGTTGCTGTTCACTGTACATGCTACCCTTAGGAGATATCATTAGGAGGCATGGCATTAGTTTTCACTGTTATGCTGATGATACTCAGCTCTATATTTCTTCACGCCCTGACGAAACTTACCAATCCACAAAATTAACGGAATACATACTTGATATAAAAAATTGGATGACTAGTAATTTCCTACTACTTAATTCTGAAAAAAACTGATTCTAATTATTGGACAAAAAACGTCCTCATGTAATAACCTAGAATACCGTCTAACACTTGATGCTGCTCTGTCAAGTCCTCGTCGTCGGTTAGGAAGTTAGGAACCTGGGTGTGTTTGTATGTGTGTGTGTGTGTGTGAGTGTGTGTGTGTGTGTGTGTGTGTGTGTGTGTGTGTGTGTGTGTGTGTGTGTGTGTGTGTGTGTGTGTGTGTGTGTGTGTGTGTGTGAGTGTGTGTGTGTGTGCTCTTTGATACCAATCTTTCATTTGAAAGTCACGTGTCTAGTGTCTGTAAAACCACATTTTTCCATCTAAAAAATATATCAAAATTACGTCATATGCTCTCATTGACAAATGCAGAACAGTTAGTTCATGCGTTCATGACATCAAGGCTAGATTATTGTAATGCTCTGCTAGGTGGTTGCCCTGCACGCTTAATAAACAAACTACAGCTAGTTCAAAACGCTCCGCTAGAGTTCTTACCAGAACCAGGAAGTAGGACCATATTAGCCCGGTTCTGTCAACACTGCATTGGCTCCCTATTAAACATCGTATACATTTTAAAATATTGCTGATTACTTATAAGGCACTAAATGGTTTAGCTCCACCGTACTTGAGCGAGCTCTTAACACATTATAGTCCTTCACGTCTATTGCGATCTCAAAACTCCGGCCAGTTGATAATACCTAGAATATCTAAATCGACTGCTGGCGGTAGATCCTTTTCCTTTTTAGCACCAAAACTTTGGAACAATCTTCCTAACATTGTCCGGGAAGCAGACACAGTCTGGCTGTTCAAATCTAGACTAAAAACACATCTCTTTGGCTTAGCATACACATAACACATTATAGACTTCTATAATTCAATGTTAGGCTGCATAGATTAGGTCAGCCGGAACCGGGAACACTTCCCATAAATCCTGATGTACTCGTTACATCATAAGAAGGATGGCGTCTACGCTAATATTAGTCTCTCTGTTTATCCCGAGGTT
>JAPDVR010000023.1:36470394-36490394 GCA_026230005.1 Gila orcuttii
TAGCATGTTAAATCATGCGTCAATCCGCGTAACGCGTGTGCTTCAGTGCAGGAGGATTGAGGTCTCGTCACGCGTGTGCTTCAGTGCAGGAGGATTGAGGTCTCGTCACGCGTGTGCTTCAGTGCAGGAGGATTGAGGTCTCGTCACGCGTGTGCTTCAGTGCAGGAGGATTGAGGTCTCGTCACGCGTGTGCTTCAGTGCAGGAGGATTGAGGCCTCGTCACGCGTGTGCTTCAGTGCAGGAGGATTGAGGTCTCGTCACGCGTGTGCTTCAGTGCAGGAGGATTGAGGCCTCGTCACGCGTGTGCTTCAGTGCAGGAGGATTGAGGCCTCGTCACGCGTGTGCTTCAGTGCAGGAGGATTGAAGTCTCGTCACGCATGTGCTTCAGTGAAGGAGGATTGAAGTCTCGTCACGCATGTGCTTCAGTGAAGGAGGATTGAGGTCTCGTCACGCGTGTGCTTCAGTGCAGGAGGATTGAGGTCTCGTCACGCGTGTGCTTCAGTGCAGGAGGATTGAGGCCTCGTCACGCGTGTGCTTCAGTGCAGGAGGATTGAGGTCTCGTCACGCATGTGCTTCAGTGCAGGAGGATTGAGGCCTCGTCACGCGTGTGCTTCAATGCAGGAGGATTGAGGTCTCGTCACGCGTGTGCTTCAGTGCAGGAGGATTGAGGTCTTGTCACGCATGTGCTTCAGTGCAGGAGGATTGAAGTCATGTCACGCGTGTGCTTCAGTGCAGGAGGATTGAGGTCTCGTCACGCGTGTGCTTCAATGCAGGAGGATTGAGGCCTCGTCACGCGTGTGCTTCAGTGCAGGAGGATTGAGGTCTCGTCACGCGTGTGCTTCAGTGCAGGAGGATTGAGGTCTCGTCACGCGTGTGCTTCAATGCAGGAGGATTGAGGTCTCGTCACGCGTGTGCTTCAATGCAGGAGGATTGAGGTCTCGTCACGCGTGTGCTTCAGTGCAGGAGGATTGAGGTCTCGTCACGCGTGTGCTTCAATGCAAGAGGATTGAGGTCTCGTCACGCGTGTGCTTCAGTGCAGGAGGATTGAAGTCTTGTCACGCGTGGGCTTCAGTGCAGGAGGATTGAGGTCTCGTCACGCGTGTGCTTCAATGTAGGAGGATTGAGGTCTCGTCACGTGTGTGCTTCAGTGCAGGAGGATTGAGGCCTCGTCACGCGTGTGCTTCAATGCAGGAGGATTGAGGTCTCGTCACGCGTGTGCTTCAGTGCAGGAGGATTGAGGCCTCGTCACGCGTGTGCTTCAGTGCAGGAGGATTGAGGCCTCGTGACGCGTGTGCTTCAGTGCAGGAGGATTGAGGCCTCGTCACGAGTGTGCTTCAGTGCAGGAGGATTGAGGCAGCGTCACGCGTGTGCTTCAGTGCAGGAGGATTGAGGTCTCGTCACGCGTGTGCTTCAGTGCAGGAGGATTGAGGCCTCGTCACGCGTGTGCTTCAGTGCAGGAGGATTGAGGCCTCGTCACGCGTGTGCTTCAGTGCAGGAGGATTTAGGTCTCGTCACGCGTGTGCTTCAATGCAGGAGGATTGAGGCCTCGTCACGCGTGTGCTTCAGTGCAGGAGGATTGAGGTCTCGTCACGCGTGTGCTTCAGTGCAGGAGGATTGAGGTCTCGTCACGCGTGTGCTTCAATGCAGGAGGATTGAGGTCTCGTCACGCGTGTGCTTCAATGCAGGAGGATTGAGGTCTCGTCACGCGTGTGCTTCAGTGCAGGAGGATTGAGGTCTCGTCACGCGTGTGCTTCAATGCAAGAGGATTGAGGTCTCGTCACGCGTGTGCTTCAGTGCAGGAGGATTGAGGCCTCGTCACGCGTGTGCTTCAGTGCAGGAGGATTGAGGTCTCGTCACGCGTGTGCTTCAGTGCAGGAGGATTGAGGCCTCGTCACGCGTGTGCTTCAGTGCAGGAGGATTGAGGCCTCGTCACGCGTGTGCTTCAGTGCAGGAGGATTGAAGTCTCGTCACGCATGTGCTTCAGTGAAGGAGGATTGAAGTCTCGTCACGCATGTGCTTCAATGAAGGAGGATTGAAGTCTTGTCACGCGTGTGCTTCAGTGCAGGAGGATTGAGGTCTCGTCACGCATGTGCTTCAGTGCAGGAGGATTGAGGCCTCGTCACGTGTGTGCTTCAGTGCAGGAGGATTGAGGCCTCGTCACGCGTGTGCTTCAGTGCAGGAGGATTGAGGTCTCGTCACGCATGTGCTTCAGTGCAGGAGGATTGAAGTCTTGTCACGCGTGTGCTTCAGTGCAGGAGGATTGAGGTCTCGTCACGCGTGTGCTTCAATGCAGGAGGATTGAGGCCTCGTCACGCGTGTGCTTCAGTGCAGGAGGATTGAGGTCTCGTCACGCGTGTGCTTCAGTGCAGGAGGATTGAGGTCTCGTCACGCGTGTGCTTCAGTGCAGGAGGATTGAGGTCTCGTCACGCGTGTGCTTCAGTGCAGGAGGATTGAGGTCTCGTCACGCGTGTGCTTCAATGCAGGAGGATTGAGGTCTCGTCACGCGTGTGCTTCAGTGCAGGAGGATTGAGGTCTTGTCACGCATGTGCTTCAGTGCAGGAGGATTGAAGTCATGTCACGCGTGTGCTTCAGTGCAGGAGGATTGAGGTCTCGTCACGCGTGTGCTTCAATGCAGGAGGATTGAGGCCTCGTCACGCGTGTGCTTCAGTGCAGGAGGATTGAGGTCTCGTCACGCGTGTGCTTCAATGCAGGAGGATTGAGGTCTCGTCACGCGTGTGCTTCAATGCAGGAGGATTGAGGTCTCGTCACGCGTGTGCTTCAGTGCAGGAGGATTGAGGTCTCGTCACGCGTGTGCTTCAATGCAAGAGGATTGAGGTCTCGTCACGCGTGTGCTTCAGTGCAGGAGGATTGAAGTCTTGTCACGCGTGGGCTTCAGTGCAGGAGGATTGAGGTCTCGTCACGCGTGTGCTTCAATGTAGGAGGATTGAGGTCTCGTCACGCGTGAGCTTCAATGCAGGAGGATTGAGGTCTCGTCACGCGTGTGCTTCAGTGCAGGAGGATTGAGGTCTCGTCACGCGTGTGCTTCAATGCAAGAGGATTGAGGTCTCGTCACGCGTGTGCTTCAGTGCAGGAGGATTGAAGTATTGTCACGCGTGGGCTTCAGTGCAGGAGGATTGAGCTCTCGTCACGCGTGTGCTTCAATGTAGGAGGATTGAGGTCTCGTAACGCGTGTGCTTCAGTGCAGGAGGATTGAGGTCTCGTCACGCATGTGCTTCAGTGCAGGAGGATTGAGGCCTCGTCACGCGTGTGCTTCAGTGCAGGAGGATTGAGGCCTCGTCACGCGTGTGCTTCAGTGCAGGAGGATTGAGGTCTCGTCACGCATGTGCTTCAGTGCAGGAGGATTGAAGTCTTGTCACGCGTGTGCTTCAGTGCAGGAGGATTGAGGTCTCGTCACGCGTGTGCTTCAATGCAGGAGGATTGAGGCCTCGTCACGCGTGTGCTTCAGTGCAGGAGGATTGAGGTCTCGTCACGCGTGTGCTTCAGTGCAGGAGGATTGAGGTCTCGTCACGCGTGTGCTTCAGTGCAGGAGGATTGAGGTCTCGTCACGCGTGTGCTTCAATGCAGGAGGATTGAGGTCTCGTCACGCGTGTGCTTCAGTGCAGGAGGATTGAGGTCTTGTCACGCATGTGCTTCAGTGCAGGAGGATTGAAGTCATGTCACGCGTGTGCTTCAGTGCAGGAGGATTGAGGTCTCGTCACGCGTGTGCTTCAATGCAGGAGGATTGAGGCCTCGTCACGCGTGTGCTTCAGTGCAGGAGGATTGAGGTCTCGTCACGCGTGTGCTTCAATGCAGGAGGATTGAGGTCTCGTCACGCGTGTGCTTCAATGCAGGAGGATTGAGGTCTCGTCACGCGTGTGCTTCAGTGCAGGAGGATTGAGGTCTCGTCACGCGTGTGCTTCAATGCAAGAGGATTGAGGTCTCGTCACGCGTGTGCTTCAGTGCAGGAGGATTGAAGTCTTGTCACGCGTGGGCTTCAGTGCAGGAGGATTGAGGTCTCGTCACGCGTGTGCTTCAATGTAGGAGGATTGAGGTCTCGTCACGTGTGTGCTTCAGTGCAGGAGGATTGAGGCCTCGTCACGCGTGTGCTTCAATGCAGGAGGATTGAGGTCTCGTCACGCGTGTGCTTCAGTGCAGGAGGATTGAGGCCTCGTCACGCGTGTGCTTCAGTGCAGGAGGATTGAGGCCTCGTGACGCGTGTGCTTCAGTGCAGGAGGATTGAGGCCTCGTCACGAGTGTGCTTCAGTGCAGGAGGATTGAGGCAGCGTCACGCGTGTGCTTCAGTGCAGGAGGATTGAGGTCTCGTCACGCGTGTGCTTCAGTGCAGGAGGATTGAGGCCTCGTCACGCGTGTGCTTCAGTGCAGGAGGATTGAGGCCTCGTCACGTGTGTGCTTCAGTGCAGGAGGATTGAGGCCTCGTCACGCGTGTGCTTCAATGCAGGAGGATTGAGGCCTCGTCACGCGTGTGCTTCAGTGCAGGAGGATTGAGGCCTCGTCACGCGTGTGCTTCAGTGCAGGAGGATTGAGGCCTCGTCACGCGTGTGCTTCAATGCAGGAGGATTGAGGCCTCGTCACGCGTGTGCTTCAGTGCAGGAGGATTGAGGCCTCGTCACGCGTGTGCTTCAGTGCAGGAGGATTGAGGCCTCGTCACGCGTGTGCTTCAGTGCAGGAGGATTGAGGCCTCGTCACGCGTGTGCTTCAGTGCAGGAGGAGTGAGGCCTCGTCACGCGTGTGCTTCAGTGCAGGAGGATTGAGGCCTCGTCACGCGTGTGCTTCAGTGCAGTAGGATTGAGGCCTCGTCACGCATGTGCTTCAGTGCAGGAGGACTGAGGCCTCGTCACGCGTGTGCTTCAGTGCAGAAGGATTGAGGTCTCGTCACGCGTGTGCTTCAGTGCAGGAGGATTTAGGTCTCGTCACGCGTGTAATTCAGTGAAGGAGGATTGAGGTCTCGTCACGCGTGTGCTTCATTGCAGGAGGATTGAGGTCTCGTCACGCGTGTGCTTCAGTGCAGGAGGATTGAGGTCTCGTCACGCGTGTGCTTCAGTGCAGGAGGATTGAGGTCTCGTCACGCGTGTGCTTCAGTGCAGGAGGATTGAGGTCTCGTCACGCGTGTTCTTCAGTGCAGGAGGATTGAGGTCTCGTCACGCATGTGCTTCAGTGCAGGAGGATTGAGGTCTCATCACGCGTGTGCTTCAGTGCAGTAGGATTGAGGTCGCGTCACGCGTGTGCTTCAGTGCAGGAGGATTGAGGCCTCGTCACGAGTGTGCTTCAGTGCAGGAGGATTGAGGCCTCGTCACGCGTGTGCTTCAATGCAGGAGGATTGAGGCCTCGTTAAGCGTGTGCTTCAGTGCAGGAGGATTGAGGCCTTGTCACGCGTGTGCTTCAGTGCAGGAGGATTGAGGCCTCGTTAAGCGTGTGCTTCAGTGCAGGAGGATTGAGGCCTTGTCACGCGTGTGCTTCAGTGCAGGAGGATTGAGGCCTCGTCACGCGTGTGCTTCAGTGCAGGAGGATTGAGGCCTTGTCACGCGTGTGCTTCAGCGCAGGAGGATTGAGGTCTCGTCACGCGTGTGCTTCAGTGCAGGAGGATTGAGGCCTCGTCACGCGTGTGCTTCAGTGCAGGAGGATTGAGGCCTCGTCACGCGTGTGCTTCAGTGCAGGAGGATTGAGGTCTCGTCACGCGTGTGCTTCAGTGCAGTAGGATTGAGGTCGCGTCACGCGTGTGCTTCAGTGCAGGAGGATTGAGGTCTCGTCACGCGTGTGCTTCAGTGCAGGAGGATTGAGGTCTCGTCACGCGTGTGCTTCAGTGCAGGAGGATTGAGGCCTCGTCACGCGTGTGCTTCAGTGCAGGAGGATTGAGGCCTCGTCACGCGTGTGCTTCAGTGCAGGAGGATTGAGGCCTCGTCACGCGTGTGCTTCAATGCAGGAGGATTGAGGCCTCGTTAAGCGTGTGCTTCAGTGCAGGAGGATTGAGGCCTTGTCACGCGTGTGCTTCAGTGCAGGAGGATTGAGGTCTCGTCACGCGTGTGCTTCAGTGCAGGAGGATTGAGGTCTCGTCACGCGTGTGCTTCAATGCAAGAGGATTGAGGTCTCGTCACGCGTGTGCTTCAGTGCAGGAGGATTGAAGTCTTGTCACGCGTGGGCTTCAGTGCAGGAGGATTGAGGTCTCGTCACGCGTGTGCTTCAATGTAGGAGGATTGAGGTCTCGTCACGTGTGTGCTTCAGTGCAGGAGGATTGAGGCCTCGTCACGCGTGTGCTTCAATGCAGGAGGATTGAGGTCTCGTCACGCGTGTGCTTCAGTGCAGGAGGATTGAGGCCTCGTCACGCGTGTGCTTCAGTGCAGGAGGATTGAGGCCTCGTGACGCGTGTGCTTCAGTGCAGGAGGATTGAGGCCTCGTCACGAGTGTGCTTCAGTGCAGGAGGATTGAGGCAGCGTCACGCGTGTGCTTCAGTGCAGGAGGATTGAGGTCTCGTCACGCGTGTGCTTCAGTGCAGGAGGATTGAGGCCTCGTCACGCGTGTGCTTCAGTGCAGGAGGATTGAGGCCTCGTCACGCGTGTGCTTCAGTGCAGGAGGATTGAGGCCTCGTCACGCGTGTGCTTCAATGCAGGAGGATTGAGGCCTCGTCACGCGTGTGCTTCAGTGCAGGAGGATTGAGGCCTCGTCACGCGTGTGCTTCAGTGCAGGAGGATTGAGGCCTCGTCACGCGTGTGCTTCAGTGCAGGAGGATTGAGGCCTCGTCACGCGTGTGCTTCAGTGCAGGAGGAGTGAGGCCTCGTCACGCGTGTGCTTCAGTGCAGGAGGATTGAGGCCTCGTCACGCGTGTGCTTCAGTGCAGTAGGATTGAGGCCTCGTCACGCATGTGCTTCAGTGCAGGAGGACTGAGGCCTCGTCACGCGTGTGCTTCAGTGCAGAAGGATTGAGGTCTCGTCACGCGTGTGCTTCAGTGCAGGAGGATTTAGGTCTCGTCACGCGTGTAATTCAGTGAAGGAGGATTGAGGTCTCGTCACGCGTGTGCTTCATTGCAGGAGGATTGAGGTCTCGTCACGCGTGTGCTTCAGTGCAGGACGATTGAGGTCTCGTCACGCGTGTGCTTCAGTGCAGGAGGATTGAGGTCTCGTCACGCGTGTGCTTCAGTCCAGGAGGATTGAGGTCTCGTCACGCGTGTTCTTCAGTGCAGGAGGATTGAGGTCTCGTCACGCGTGTGCTTCAGTGCAGGAGGATTGAGGTCTCATCACGCGTGTGCTTCAGTGCAGTAGGATTGAGGTCGCGTCACGCGTGTGCTTCAGTGCAGGAGGATTGAGGCCTCGTCACGAGTGTGCTTCAGTGCAGGAGGATTGAGGCCTCGTCACGCGTGTGCTTCAATGCAGGAGGATTGAGGCCTCGTTAAGCGTGTGCTTCAGTGCAGGAGGATTGAGGCCTTGTCACGCGTGTGCTTCAGTGCAGGAGGATTGAGGCCTCGTCACGCGTGTGCTTCAGTGCAGGAGGATTGAGGCCTTGTCACGCGTGTGCTTCAGCGCAGGAGGATTGAGGTCTCGTCACGCATGTGCTTCAGTGCAGGAGGATTGAGGCCTCGTCACGCGTGTGCTTCAGTGCAGGAGGATTGAGGCCTTGTCACGCGTGTGCTTCAGTGCAGGAGGATTGAGGCCTCGTCACGCGTGTGCTTCAGTGCAGGAGGATTGAGGCCTTGTCACGCGTGTGCTTCAGCGCAGGAGGATTGAGGTCTCGTCACGCGTGTGCTTCAGTGCAGTAGGATTGAGGTCGCGTCACGCGTGTGCTTCAGTGCAGGAGGATTGAGGTCTCGTCACGCGTGTGCTTCAGTGCAGGAGGATTGAGGTCTCGTCACGCGTGTGCTTCAGTGCAGGAGGATTGAGGCCTCGTCACGCGTGTGCTTCAGTGCAGGAGGATTGAGGCCTCGTCACGCGTGTGCTTCAGTGCAGGAGGATTGAGGCCTCGTCACGCGTGTGCTTCAGTGCAGGAGGATTGAGGCCTCGTCACGAGTGTGCTTCAGTGCAGGAGGATTGAGGCCTCGTCACGCGTGTGCTTCAATGCAGGAGGATTGAGGCCTCGTTAAGCGTGTGCTTCAGTGCAGGAGGATTGAGGCCTTGTCACGCGTGTGCTTCAGTGCAGGAGGATTGAGGCCTCGTCACGCGTGTGCTTCAGTGCAGGAGGATTGAGGCCTTGTCACGCGTGTGCTTCAGCGCAGGAGGATTGAGGTCTCGTCACGCGTGTGCTTCAGTGCAGTAGGATTGAGGTCGCGTCACGCGTGTGCTTCAGTGCAGGAGGATTGAGGCCTCGTCACGCGTGTGCTTCAGTGCAGGAGGATTGAGGCCTCGTCACGCGTGTGCTTCAGTGCAGGAGGATTGAGGTCTCGTCACGCGTGTGCTTCAGTGCAGTAGGATTGAGGTCGCGTCACGCGTGTGCTTCAGTGCAGGAGGATTGAGGTCTCGTCACGCGTGTGCTTCAGTGCAGGAGGATTGAGGTCTCGTCACGCGTGTGCTTCAGTGCAGGAGGATGGAGGTCGCGTCACGCGTGTGCTTCAGTGCAGGAGGATTGAGGTCTCGTCACGCGTGTGCTTCAGTGCAGTAGGATTGAGGTCGCGTCACGCGTGTGCTTCAGCGCAGGAGGATTGAGGTCTCGCCACGCGTGTGCTTCAGTGCAGGAGGATTGAGGCCTCGTCACGCGTGTGCTTCGGTGCAGGAGGACTGAGGCCTCGTCACGTGTGTGCTTCAGTGCAGGAGGATTGAGGCAGCGTCACGCGTGTGCTTCAGTGCAGGAGGATTGAGGTCTCGTCATGCGTGTGCTTCAGTGCAGTAGGATTGAGGTCGCGTCACGCGTGTGCTTCAGTGCAGGAGGATTGAGGTCTCGTCACGCGTGTGCTTCAGTGCAGGAGGATTGAGGTCTCGTCACGCGTGTGCTTCAGTGCAGGAGGATTGAGGTCTCGTCACGCGTGTGCTTCAGTGCAGTAGGATTGAGGTCGCGTCACGCGTGTGCTTCAGCGCAGGAGGATTGAGGTCTCGCCACGCGTGTGCTTCAGTGTAGGAGGATTGAGGCCTCGTCACGCGTGTTCTTCAGTGCAGGAGGACTGAGGCCTTGTCACGAGTGTGCTTCAGTGCAGGAGGATTGAGGCAGCGTCACGCGTGTGCTTCAGTGCAGGAGGATTGAGGTCTCGTCACGCGTGTGCTTCAGTGCAGGAGGATTGAGGCCTCGTCACGCGTGTGCTTCAGTGCAGGAGGATTGAGGCCTCGTCACGCGTGTGCTTCAGTGCAGTAGGATTGAGGCCTCGTCACACATGTGCTTCAGTGCAGGAGGACTGAGGCCTTGTCACGCGTGTGCTTCAGTGCAGGAGGATTGAGGTCTCGTCACGCGTGTGCTTCAGTGCAGGAGGTTTGAGGTCTCGTCACGCGTGTGCTTCAGTGCAGGAGGATTGAGGTCTCGTCACGCGTGTGCTTCAGTGCAGGAGGATGGAGGTCTCGTCACGCGTGTGCTTCAGTGCAGGAGGATTGAGGTCTCGTCACGCGTGTGCTTCAGTGCAGGAGGATTGAGGTCTCGTCACGCGTGTGCTTCAGTGCAGGAGGATTGAGGCAGCGTCACGCGTGTGCTTCAGTGCAGGAAGATTGAGGCCTCGTCACACGTGTGCTTCAGTGCAGGAGGATTGAGGTCTCGTCACGTGTGTGCTTCAGTGCAGGAGGATTGAGGTCTCGTCACGAGTGTGCTTCAGTGCAGGAGGATTGAGGCAGCGTCACGCGTGTGCTTCAGTGCAGGAAGATTGAGGCCTCGTCACACGTGTGCTTCAGTGCAGGATTGAGGTCTCGTCACGCGTGTGCTTCAGTGCAGTAGGATTGAGGTCTCGTCACGCGTGTGCTTCAGTGCAGGAGGATTGAGGCAGCGTCACGCGTGTGCTTCAGTGCAGGAAGATTGAGGCCTCGTCACACGTGTGCTTCAGTGCAGGAGGATTGAGGTCTCGTCACGTGTGTGCTTCAGTGCAGGAGGATTGAGGTCTCGTCACGAGTGTGCTTCAGTGCAGGAGGATTGAGGCAGCGTCACGCGTGTGCTTCAGTGCAGGAAGATTGAGGCCTCGTCACACGTGTGCTTCAGTGCAGGATTGAGGTCTCGTCACGCGTGTGCTTCAGTGCAGGAGGATTGAGGTCTCGTCACGCGTGTGCTTCAGTGCAGGATTGAGGTCTCGTCACGCGTGTGCTTCAGTGCAGGAGGATTGAGGTCTCGTCACGCGTGTGCTTCAGTGCAGGATTGAGGTCTCGTCACGCGTGTGCTTCAGTGCAGGAGGATTGAGGTCTCGTCACGCGTGTGCTTCAGTGCAGGAGGATTGAGGCCTCGTCACGCGTGTGCTTCAATGCAGGAGGATTGAGGCCTCGTTAAGCGTGTGCTTCAGTGCAGGAGGATTGAGGCCTTGTCACGCGTGTGCTTCAGTGCAGGAGGATTGAGGCCTCGTCACGCGTGTGCTTCAGTGCAGGAGGATTGAGGCCTTGTCACGCGTGTGCTTCAGCGCAGGAGGATTGAGGTCTCGTCACGCGTGTGCTTCAGTGCAGGAGGATTGAGGCCTCGTCACGCGTGTGCTTCAGTGCAGGAGGATTGAGGCCTCGTCACGCGTGTGCTTCAGTGCAGGAGGATTGAGGTCTCGTCACGCGTGTGCTTCAGTGCAGTAGGATTGAGGTCGCGTCACGCGTGTGCTTCAGTGCAGGAGGATTGAGGTCTCGTCACGCGTGTGCTTCAGTGCAGGAGGATTGAGGTCTCGTCACGCGTGTGCTTCAGTGCAGGAGGATGGAGGTCGCGTCACGCGTGTGCTTCAGTGCAGGAGGATTGAGGTCTCGTCACGCGTGTGCTTCAGTGCAGTAGGATTGAGGTCGCGTCACGCGTGTGCTTCAGCGCAGGAGGATTGAGGTCTCGCCACGCGTGTGCTTCAGTGCAGGAGGATTGAGGCCTCGTCACGCGTGTGCTTCGGTGCAGGAGGACTGAGGCCTCGTCACGTGTGTGCTTCAGTGCAGGAGGATTGAGGCAGCGTCACGCGTGTGCTTCAGTGCAGGAGGATTGAGGTCTCGTCATGCGTGTGCTTCAGTGCAGTAGGATTGAGGTCGCGTCACGCGTGTGCTTCAGTGCAGGAGGATTGAGGTCTCGTCACGCGTGTGCTTCAGTGCAGGAGGATTGAGGTCTCGTCACGCGTGTGCTTCAGTGCAGGAGGATTGAGGTCTCGTCACGCGTGTGCTTCAGTGCAGTAGGATTGAGGTCGCGTCACGCGTGTGCTTCAGCGCAGGAGGATTGAGGTCTCGCCACGCGTGTGCTTCAGTGTAGGAGGATTGAGGCCTCGTCACGCGTGTTCTTCAGTGCAGGAGGACTGAGGCCTTGTCACGAGTGTGCTTCAGTGCAGGAGGATTGAGGCAGCGTCACGCGTGTGCTTCAGTGCAGGAGGATTGAGGTCTCGTCACGCGTGTGCTTCAGTGCAGGAGGATTGAGGCCTCGTCACGCGTGTGCTTCAGTGCAGGAGGATTGAGGCCTCGTCACGCGTGTGCTTCAGTGCAGTAGGATTGAGGCCTCGTCACACATGTGCTTCAGTGCAGGAGGACTGAGGCCTTGTCACGCGTGTGCTTCAGTGCAGGAGGATTGAGGTCTCGTCACGCGTGTGCTTCAGTGCAGGAGGTTTGAGGTCTCGTCACGCGTGTGCTTCAGTGCAGGAGGATTGAGGTCTCGTCACGCGTGTGCTTCAGTGCAGGAGGATGGAGGTCTCGTCACGCGTGTGCTTCAGTGCAGGAGGATTGAGGTCTCGTCACGCGTGTGCTTCAGTGCAGGAGGATTGAGGTCTCGTCACGCGTGTGCTTCAGTGCAGGAGGATTGAGGCAGCGTCACGCGTGTGCTTCAGTGCAGGAAGATTGAGGCCTCGTCACACGTGTGCTTCAGTGCAGGAGGATTGAGGTCTCGTCACGTGTGTGCTTCAGTGCAGGAGGATTGAGGTCTCGTCACGAGTGTGCTTCAGTGCAGGAGGATTGAGGCAGCGTCACGCGTGTGCTTCAGTGCAGGAAGATTGAGGCCTCGTCACACGTGTGCTTCAGTGCAGGATTGAGGTCTCGTCACGCGTGTGCTTCAGTGCAGTAGGATTGAGGTCTCGTCACGCGTGTGCTTCAGTGCAGGAGGATTGAGGCAGCGTCACACGTGTGCTTCAGTGCAGGAAGATTGAGGCCTCGTCACACGTGTGCTTCAGTGCAGGAGGATTGAGGTCTCGTCACGTGTGTGCTTCAGTGCAGGAGGATTGAGGTCTCGTCACGAGTGTGCTTCAGTGCAGGAGGATTGAGGCAGCGTCACGCGTGTGCTTCAGTGCAGGAAGATTGAGGCCTCGTCACACGTGTGCTTCAGTGCAGGATTGAGGTCTCGTCACGCGTGTGCTTCAGTGCAGGAGGATTGAGGTCTCGTCACGCGTGTGCTTCAGTGCAGGATTGAGGTCTCGTCACGCGTGTGCTTCAGTGCAGGAGGATTGAGGTCTCGTCACGCGTGTGCTTCAGTGCAGGATTGAGGTCTCGTCACGCGTGTGCTTCAGTGCAGGAGGATTGAGGTCTCGTCACGCGTGTGCTTCAGTGCAGGATTGAGGTCTCGTCACGCGTGTGCTTCAGTGCAGGAGGATTGAGGCCTCGTCACGCGTGTGCTTCAGTGCAGGAGGATTGAAGCTGCGTCATTCGTGTGCTTCAGGCATTGAGTGGGAGCAGCGCTTTATTCAGACTGGCAGACATGCAGTGCTGTATTAAGTGTGTGGGCGACATTAACAAGCAAACCAGGCTCGTATATTTCTTTGCTCTGCTGCCATTTTCAATAGTCCACTGAGGCTGGATGTTCATTTGACATGCAATTATTTAATCTCGACTGGATGTATGGATTGAACTCAGATGTAGATCAAATATAAAATCCATTTTCTCTCATTTAAGCAGGCAAACAAAGCTAATGGTGATTGATTACAGATGTAAAGCTGCCCACATCTGAGGCTGTAATGTATAAGAAGCTATAGTGTGAGAGTTCTGTGGAGGATGCTAAACTGCCACAGACTCAAATAAAATAAATATTTTTTCTGTCAAATGAACAGGATGTTTTGACATGCAAACACTTGGCTGTTGTAGATGTTGAGTGATGGGAATGTCAGATTCCTCATGCTGGCTTTCTCTCCATCGTGCCGCAGATCTGTAAACACTGCGGTGGACGCAGGGCTTCGCACACACTCATTTGTTGACAACGGATTTCTCTTTTTAGTCTTTTTCTTTATCAGGGTATGCCGTTTTTATAATCAAATTTGATGCTTTATAAATGAAATATAATATCATATGGGTGGGTTGAGCAACTCTATGGTGATATAATACAAGTTCAAACAATACTGGTTTTGACAAAAAACTAATTTATAAAAAGATAAACCTTACATTTTAGCCTTTAAACCATTTTGTTAAGAAACGGGATTAGTCAAAATTTAAAATCATTTTTATATTCATTTAAAACATGTTATTATCTTATTATGTTTAGATTTTAAAAATCCACATTAGTTTATTTTCAATTCACCGGCTGAATGAAAATGCAATTTCACTCTCTGCGAAATTCTGGAAAATTAGAAACACAGCAGCGCTTTTTAGAAATTCAATGGCTTTGCCAGTACACCATTAAAAACACCATAAATTAAACATTGACATAATTGAATGCCTGAAGAAGATGCAACAGCACCACGTTTTTACTGTAAAAACATACAGGGCTCACATTTATTTCATTAAATCATCGCCTCTTGAAGTTTAATAACCCAATTAAGCCATATTGCGAATCCTGTCGCCAAATTTAATACCTTTTGAAATAATAATTAAGACTATTCTTATATAATTTAAGACATTATATGGCCTTAAATTTGATACAGCTTAATTTAGGACGCTTTAAGGACCCTGTTACTTTAAGGAACCACTGCTAAGGGAATGTCAGATTTTTGACACTGCTAATTATGAAGGACTCAGTCAACATGTGCTGAGGATGTTTGGTTGGATTAAAAATATGATATTGAACTGCATTTGAATACATGTGACACATATTAAACAAAAGCAGCTTTTGTTAAGCAGAATAAAAGAGGAAAGCAGCAGAAGCGACTCACTGGAACGCCTTGCGGTCCATCTGCGCCTGGCAGCCCGACGTCTCCTTTCTCTCCCTGAGGAACACAGCAGATTTGTAGATCAACAATTCAGTTTTCAGATCTGAAACACTTTAACTGTGGTGCTCAGAATCACTTTAAAGATGAAAAACATGCTTAAAAACACTCTCAGTATAAGTGAATGCTCCATGAAGGGTTTGAAGTTAAACGAGAAGAGTATAAGACTTTATATTAAAGTGGCTTTGTGTTTGTTTTCTTGCAGAGTGCCAGATCTCACTGGACACATAAAACAGAGCATTTCATAGCAAAACAAGCCAGCAGTGCTGTAATTGAAAAGATTTATTCTCCATAACATCTTATGTCTGTCTTTTTAGTTTTCTTAGTGTTTGGTTCTAATAGGATTCACTACTAAGATGCATAAATGCAAAACACATCAGATATATGTAATTGAGAAGCAAAACTGTGCAACACAATAAGAACATATATCTTATGTTTAGTTCTCGCGCTGCGTCTGACATGATGCTGTGGGAACGCTCTGTGTGATCGTGTCCCGAAGCACGTGTGAAATCAGTCCAATCAGTCATAGTCGGGTTACGTCACGACCAGGAAGCTATAAAGCGCACCATAGACCAAACAATGATATATATATATATTAGGGCTGGGCAAGTTAACGCGTTATTATCGCGTTAACGCATTTATTAATTAATGCCGACAATTTTTTTATCGCACGTTAACACAGTTTTTTTATTATTATTTTGAAAGTCCGTTGCTCACTGGCTCTGAATAAACATAGGCCTACAGTCAAACCATGATCACAGGAGGGGTGGGATGTTGGTCAGGCAGCAAATAACCCACCCAAACAAGCAGTGGAGAGAGGCAGGTTCTCTCTGGTGAACAGTTAAAGGGTTGCGCTCCGCGAGTGAATGACAGGCGCTCTATGGATAGTACCTATAAAACCTATAGATAATAACTATTTAGATTCTGGAACTCACTAACAGCGAGCCGAGGATCAGTCTCTCTTCTAATGATTTGTTTTGCGCGTCCTTTATAAAAAGTTATAGACAATTCAACTTCGGCAACGAGCGGGCGCGGGCGCGTGCGTGAGGCGAGCATGACTGTGTGTTTTCACAGGAACGCACCCGCTTGTCGCTGCACCTTGTGCTCGACCACTTCACCTCACTCTTGGCTGATTTATACTTCTGCGTCGGACTTACGCCGAAGACTATACGCTATAGACTACGCGTTGGTTTTCATTTATATCTCTGCGTCGTTGTCCGCGTTGACGCGCAATTACACATGCAGAGGGAGCATGTGAAACCCGGGGAGCGGTTGTAGCAATCACAGCGCTTGCGGGACGCGTAGAATTGACGTTACATTTTTGGAGAGGTGCACGTCAGGGTACGCCGAAGTGTACGCGCACTACACAGCTACGGCGTGAGTATAAAGTATAAATTGTTTTTTTACTCTGTTTAATGTAATCTTACGTGGGAAACCATGGCATGACCAAACCTAAGCTACTATAAGTAACGTTGGTCGACTTATATAGTAGTGATCATGACCTCTGACTACTACATAGACTGTTTCTGCTGCTCCCTGATAAAAGATACCTGTTGATACCTGTTCAGAAAAAAAACAAGAAAACTGGACTCGTTTTAACAAACTAGACAAAAGGTAATGCCCTGGCAGTGGCAAATAGCTTTGTTTAAATATTTGATTTGATTACATTAATGTTTAAATTGAGATTTGAGATTACTGTGTAAAGGGAATACTGCTGGTATAAAAGCACCTTATTTGTTTAAAGTTATTGCACTTTTGTGTATATAGCAGTACATTTAAATCAAAAGTGCGCAATACACTACTTTAGAAGTCATTATTAAATTTTGCGCATAACAATGCGATTAATCGCGATTAATCGCAAGAAAATCATGCGATTAATCGCGATTAAAAATTTTAATCGTTGCCCAGCACTAATATATATATATATATATCTTTATTTATATCTTTATTTATATCATCAAAATAAAGTGAAACCATATATATGGTAACACTTTATTTTGATGGTCCCTTTTGAACATTCTGTTAACTAAGTAACTTTGCAACTACATGTCAACTAACTCTCATTACAGTATTAGTAGACTTTCTGCTTAATATCTGCAAACTCTTTATTGTGATGATCCTCCAACAGACACTCTACTGACTATAAGTAACTTTGCAACTACATGTCAACTTATTCTAACCCTAACCCTACCAGTCTACTAATACTCTACTAATAATCTAATGAGAGTTAGTAGACATGAAGGTGCAATGTTACTTATAGACAACAGAATGTGTTAAAGGGACCATCAAAATAAAGTGAAACCATATATATATATATATATATATATATATATATATATATATATATACAATGAAATGTCAGCTTCTGTGCCTCCAGCAAGAGCTCTCTGTGTGATAATGTATCAAGCAAAATATATAGTCAAACCAAAAATTATTCAGACACCATATAATTTTTGATATTTGTTTACTAGTGTGTGCAGGACATCATAGTTCATTTATGTAAGTGAGGATTGGTACATAAAGTAAACTGTGACATATTATACCCAAAAATTCTTCATACAGTGACTACCAGTAAAATTCATAAAAATTTGGGACCAAAAATTATTCAGACACTTTGAGCTGACCTTCATTTGCTGAAGTGTTTTTTCTTTAATAACTAATGCACCTTTTTACACCACAGACTGAACAACATGAAGCATTGCTTGGTGATTGGTTGAGCTAAACTGGTATTATCTAATTGTGTAGTTAAATTTAACAGCTGACAGATATTCAACCTGATTCATTTGTGAGGCAGAGTCTGAATTCTTGTCATATTGTATTACCATTTTCTAAACTATAGCGAATAAACTATGATAATGTGAGAAATGTTGAAGGTGTCTTTTTACACCTGAAGTCTTTGTTTCCCTCCTAAGTTGTACTCTTTAAGTAAAACTGTGTGACCCTTTATTAATAAATATGGGATACATAATTTTTGCGTGCATATGATATGCAGTTTTTGCTCAAGGGGTTTAGTGCAGATCATCATTTGCATTCATGCTATAGATACGCACTTTCATGAGATCGTGTTGCCTGATCATATTCAGTAGAATTAGAAGCTAAATTATAAGAATTCACTAGCATTTTTATATGTCTTTTTTTTTTAAAGCATATTCATCACTACGACTCGGTTTCACAGACAGGGCTTAGATTAAGCCAGGATTAGGTCTTAGTTCAATTAGAACGTTACTGGTGTGCATCTTGAGACAAAACAATGGCAGTGACATATTTTAAGATATATCAGTACAAGTTGCTTTCAGTTAAAACAGCTCAAACATGGAGTTAGTCCAGGACTAGCTTAAGCCTTGTCTGTGTAACCAGGGGTAAATACGTTAGATTTGAAAAATAAACATCCTTAAAGGGATATGTTTTCTGAAAACAAGTCTAAATGTCTTATCTATTGTCTTCTGCTGACCAGATACATTTACTGTACATCACATAAGACAATAAGTTTAGCGTAAGATGAAGAGTTTGAGCTGCTGCGAGTGGACTGGAGGAAGCCTTTGGCCTTGAGAAAAGAACAAATGTTTGCCCTCGTACACTCACTAACACTTCGGCTTTGTGGAGCAGTTTGAAAGGCTGGGAGAAAGAGAAACGAAAAGCTTGGCCTTCCAGGACACATAAAACATCTAAGCAAGCAAACCTTTCATTAGAGACTGTAAGAGAAAACATAAATGTGGACTGTGGTGACCTGGAGCTGGACCCAATACTCTGGCCTGACATCTGTAGGTGTGTTTGGCAACATAAAACATGTTCTATGGTGAGCAAACATTCAAAGTGTACAGTCTGTGGAAAAGATGTCTCAGACGTCAAAGTACACAGTCCGCCCAACTAATGTGAGAGTTACATCAACATGTCAGCCATGTATGTGTTATAAATGCTTCCTTTCTGGTGTGAGCCTTTCTGATATTGAGCTATCATTCATTTTAAACCCGGACTCATTGGAAAAACATGCATGTGCAAAATGATATTCCCATTCCTTCTTTCTGCAGTAACTGACGCTGGAAGTGTGTTCAGTTTCATCTGAAACATGTGAATGTTCGTATCGCGGCAGATCAGAGATGAAATGTCCGGTGAGTATAAATAAGAATTAACAACAAAGTTTTCTCTTAGTCTTATTAAAAATAAGTGCAACCATAATCAGAGTACTCTCTCAATATTCAAAGTGCAAATACAGACCAAACCTTTAGCTAGGAGAGCTCAGAGAAGGTTATAACTACACAGCCCAGTTTAAGATAGCTTTCATATTTAGAGATATTCGCATGCATCAGGGAGCCGCTTTCTAAATGCGGGGTATTGAAATTGCGTTTGAATCCATGCTCGATTTTTACTTTTGATTTCGCGCGTACTCTGTGAGTAAGGAGCAGCGGCGGCGCTGAACACGCATTCAACAAGAGAAGACATTTATCAGACGCTTAGACTCTGTTGTGCAACGAATCGTCCGCCATGGTCTTGTCAGTCGTTTCGTCACTTACTCTCGTCATGTGATCAGTGAACCCTGATCCCTGATTCCTGATTCCTGACTCGTGTTGGATGAGCTGGATGGAAATGAAGCGGCTGTTATCCAACTACATTAAATGGTTTTTATTTCTATAAACAGCAAAACAACAGCGCAGGCGTAATGTAAACGTAGCAGTGGCATATTCTATCCTAACTTCACCCTCACACTCACAGCTTTTCATCTCAAAGAGAAATCACATCACATTTTAATCTCGTGAGATTGAGACGAATAGAGGCTTAGTTGACCATATTTTAATTAGTCGGTTAATCAAAATCATTACGTGTGCCAATGCGCTGTGGCAAGCTTTATGCATGCATAAGAATGCTTAATTTATACTGTAAAGGCTCATAATCATGGTTTAGTATTTCTCTGTAATGTAGAACAATGTTAGTAATGTAACTTATAATATATTCTTTCTCAGCCCTGAAACTCAAACCGTTTTCCGATGCCACCCTCAACTGTATTTAAGTGATTCAGTTCATTTCCTAAACGTAAGACTGGTCGACTAACGGCTTAAATGAATGACTACTTGCTGACTAGAAAAATCTTATTATTATTTAATCTTATTTATTTAATAATATTTTTTTATTTTTTTATATTTAATTATTTAAATTCGTTTTTATTAATCGTTTTATTAAATATAAAAATACATTTTATTATAAAATAATTTAACTTGATTAACTTAACTTAACGTGCTTAACTTAAAATGATTTTAAAAATACATAAAATCAAGAAATCATATTTAATAAAAAAAAATCCCCTTAATTATTGCTTCTATTTGTTTCCCAGTTTCCCATATATATATATATACACACTGCCGTTCAAAAGTTTGGGATCGGGACGATTTTTTATGTTTTTAAAAGAAGTCACTTTTATGCTCACCAATGCTGTATTTATTTCATTAAAAATACAACAAAAAACAATAATATTGTGAAATATTATTACAATTTAAAATTACTGTTTTCGATTTTAATATATTTTAAAGTGTAATTTATTCCTGTGATCAAAGCTGAATTTTCAGCATCATTACTCCAGTCTTCAGTGTCACATGATCCTTCAGAAATCACTATAATATGATGATTTGATGATCAAGAAACATTTATGATTATTATCAGTGTTGAAAACAGTTGTGTACCATTTTTTTAGGTGATGAACAGAAAGTTAAAAACAACAGCATTTACTTGAAATAGAATCTTTTGTAACATTATAAATGTTTTTACTGTCGCTTTTAATCTATTTAATTCCTCCTTGATGAATAAAAGTATTGATTTATTT
>JAPDVR010000023.1:36495394-36507894 GCA_026230005.1 Gila orcuttii
CAATGGAACTAATTTGCATAATGCCTGTCTATGGTCTTGATTGGCTGAGCAGCGTCTATAAACCCCGCCCTCAAACGCTCTAGTTGTATCTGAGACTGGAAGAGTTTGGTTTGTGTTGTTCATGTCGAGAAGTCGCTGTTTTCTGCACTGCAAATACACTTTACATGCATTCCAAAAGGATAAGGACTCAAACTGGAATTGATACGGAAAAACACAGACGCCATCATTACTGTTCGTGTATCAAGCGCTGAGGAAGATCCGGAGCTGAAATACAGATACTGGATTTCTGACACATGCTGTCAGTGGTGTCAGATGTCAGTGGTCGACCAATCACAACAGACTGAGCCGTCTGACCAATCAGAGCCGAGCATCTCTCAGAGGGGCGGAGTTTAGAGAGACTGAATCTTCAAACTAACCGTTTCAGACACTGTGAGAAAAGAGCTAATGCTGCAATGTGTGTTTATGAGAAAATTTAAGTTTTTGTTTTGTTTTGGGTTTTTTTTACCATGGATGTGTGTAAACTTATTGTAGGAGATTCCAAAACAAAATTAGGAGCCTTTAATAGCATAACAGGGGCACTTTAATCATCTCTTTCACTCATTTTCTGAGATGTTGACCCAATGAAAGGCTGTTTTGTTACATTTAAAGGCATAATTCAGAATTTCATGCAAGAGTCCAAGTACTATTATAGGTTTGGACCGTATATAGAGAGAACCAGCTGTGATTCGCCAACATAGAGTTATTCCTGTCAGTCAGACTGATGTATGTCTTTACTGATGAAGGAGTGTGTTGGTCTCTGCAGTCACACACACTTCAGTGTCGATGGCAGGGAATCTGCTGCTCATAAATGTTCTTCACTGCCCATGAAACTTCATTTGCATCACTAGAACTGTCAAACTTAGAGCATTAATCTAATGTGATTAATTATTTAAAAACCCATTAAAGCATTTAATCACGTCCCCTCACCCTTGAGTAGGGGATTTTACACTGGAGCAGTTCAAGCTTGAAGGTTTTTTTTGTTTGTTTGTTCAGAAATACAGTAAAAACCTGAAATATTATCCTAATGTAAATCATCTGTTTTCTATGTGAATATATAGTAAAGTGTAATTTATTCCTGTGATCAAAGCTGAATTTTCAGCATCATTACTCCAGTCTTCAGTGTCACATGATCCTTCAGAAATCACTATAATATGATGATTTGATGCTCAAGAAACATTTATGATTATTATCAGTGTTGAAAAAACTGGAAACTGTCATACAAAATATTTTTTTTAGGATTCTTTGATGAATAGAATTTTCAAAAGAACAGCATTTATTTGGAACAGAATCTTTCTGAAACATTATAAATGTCTTTACTGTCACTTTTGATCAATTTATTGCATCCTTGCTGAATAAAAATAAGAATTTCTTTTTTTCTTTTTTACTTACTGGCCTCAAAGTTTTGATTGATAGTGTTTATTATATGCATATGCTTTGATGAAATGATTAATGGTCTCTTTAAAATTCCACAGCTTTGTAGACACTATATTTAGGTTTAGTGAATTATACACATTTCTGAATGGAACCATGTGAAGAACATTTCTCACTTATTTCTTTCTGCAGTGGGAGCTGGAAAGTCAAATATACATCTCCTGTTTCCTACACAAAATGATGATGATTTCAAGCCGTTTTGTCTAATTTGCAGGAGAAAGTCATTTGTCTTGCTTAATCAAGATTGCATACTGAGAAAACACTGGTCTGAAGTTAATTTCTAGAGGAAAAGGAGCCTGACTTCTTCATGTCAACAGTGATTGTTTTGTCTTGTAATTGTGTTCATCTGAGATACACATGACTGAGTCTCTTGAGTTCCTGTAAACCATTAGCCGGTGCAGTGTTCCCTGAAACTATATCAAGGCAAATGCATGTTATTTATTGTCCTAGTGGCATCAAGTAGAACCGCAAGACCAGATGATGCTTAACAAGCTTAATTTCTTTGGTTATGCTTAATAAAATGCACAAATATAATGCAGCATAACCACTCAAACCTGTATAGAGCAACGGCTGCTTCACGTTTACAGCGTCAGGGTCTGTAGACAGAAACTAGCTGATGTTTAACAGTGAGAACTCCAGACATATGTGTAATATCTGTCGAGAACGAGACTTCAGATCCCATCATTACAACAACAGGAAGGGTGTCAGAATTACACACACCAGTTATGCTTTATGGGACTGCTTTTCCAGAAGCAGCCGAAACCAAATCGCTGTATGTAACTTTTATTCACTCCACCACAAAGAGTTTTCACTAATAATACTACAAAAATAACACTGATTTAATCAATTATAAACCATAAAGAGCCTTTACCTGTCTTTTGAACCTAAAAATGACAAACACAAACCTCAAATAACACACTAAAAATATAATAATTATGGGTGTAATGGTACACCAAACGGGTCTTTGTGTTCGGTGTGAATGTGTTTTAATGCAGATCTTCGTAAGGAACGTAATGTCAAACTTTAAACTGAATCCTGAACCTCCATGGCTTACAAAATGAGTTACACACTGATTACACACTGAGTTACACACTGAGTTACACACTGAGTTACACACTGAGTTACGCACTGAGTTGCGCACTGAGTTACGCACTGACTTACACACTGAGTTACACACTGAGTTAAACACTGAGTTACACAATGACTTACGCACTGAGTTACGCACTGATTACACACTGAGTTACACACTGACTTACACAATGAGTTACGCACTGAGTTACGCACTGACTTACACACTGAGTTACACACTGAGTTAAACACTGAGTTACGCAATGACTTACGCACTGACTTACGCACTGAGTTACGCACTGATTACACACTGACTTACACAATGAGTTACGCACTGATTACACACTGAGTTACACACTGAGTTACACACTGACTTACACAATGACTTACACACTGACTTACACACTGACTTACGCACTGAGTAACGCACTGAGTAACGCACTGATTACACACTGAGTTACACACTGAGTTACACACTGAGTTACGCACTGAGTTATGCACTGACTTACACACTGAGTTACACACTGACTTACGCACTGTTATGCACTGATTACACACTGAGTTACACACTGAGTTACGCACTGAGTTACGCACTGAGTTACACACTGAGTTATGCACTGACTTACACACTGAGTTACACACTGACTTTCGCACTGTTACGCACTGATTACACACTGAGTTACACACTGAGTTACACACTGAGTTTCACACTGAGTTACGCACTGAGTTACACACTGAGTTACACACTGACTTACACACTGAGTTACACACTGAGTTAAACACTGAGTTACGCAATGACTTACGCACTGACTTACGCACTGAGTTACGCACTGATTACACACTGACTTACACAATGAGTTACGCACTGATTACACACTGAGTTACACACTGAGTTACACACTGACTTACACACTGACTTACGCACTGAGTAACGCACTGAGTAACGCACTGATTACACACTGAGTTACACACTGAGTTACACACTGAGTTACGCACTGAGTTATGCACTGACTTACACACTGAGTTACACACTGACTTACGCACTGTTATGCACTGATTACACACTGAGTTACACACTGAGTTACACACTGAGTTACGCACTGAGTTACGCACTGAGTTACACACTGAGTTATGCACTGACTTACACACTGAGTTACACACTGACTTTCGCACTGTTACGCACTGATTACACACTGAGTTACACACTGAGTTACACACTAAGTTTCACACTGAGTTACACACTGAGTTACACACTGAGTTATGCACTGACTTACACACTGAGTTACACACTGACTTACGCACTGTTACGCACTGATTACACACTGAGTTACACACTTATTACACACTGAGTTACACACTGAGTTACACACTGAGTTACGCACTGAGTTACGCACTGAGTTACACACTGAGTTACGCACTGAGTTACGCACTGAGTTACGCACTGAGTTACGCACTGAGTTACACACTGAGTTACACACTTACACACTGAGTTACACACTGAGTTACACACTGAGTTACACACTGTTACACACTGAGTTACACACTGAGTTACGCACTGAGTTACGCACTGAGTTACACACTGACTTACACACTGAGTTACACACTGAGTTACACGCTGACTTACACACTGAGTTACACACTGAGTTACACTGACTTACACACTGACTTACACACTGAGTTACGCACTGTTACACACTGAGTTACACACTGAGTTACGCATTGAGTTACGCACTGAGTTACGCACTGAGTTACACACTGAGTTACACACTGACTTACACACTGACTTACACACTGACTTACACACTGAGTTACACACTGACTTACACACCAAGTTACGCACTGTTACACACTGACTTACACACTGACTTACACACTGACTTACACACTGAGTTACGCACTGTTACACACTGAGTTACACACTGAGTTACACACTGACTTACACACTGACTTACACACTGAGTTACACACTGAGTTACGCACTGTTACACACTGAGTTACACACTGAGTTACACACTGAGTTACACACTGTTACACACTGAGTTACACACTGAGTTACGCACTGAGTTACGCACTGAGTTACACACTGACTTACACACTGAGTTACACACTGAGTTACACGCTGACTTACACACTGAGTTACACACTGAGTTACACTGACTTACACACTGACTTACACACTGAGTTACGCACTGTTACACACTGAGTTACACACTGAGTTACGCATTGAGTTACGCACTGAGTTACGCACTGAGTTACACACTGAGTTACACACTGACTTACACACTGACTTACACACTGACTTACACACTGAGTTACACACTGACTTACACACCAAGTTACGCACTGTTACACACTGACTTACACACTGACTTACACACTGACTTACACACTGAGTTACGCACTGTTACACACTGAGTTACACACTGAGTTACACACTGACTTACACACTGACTTACACACTGAGTTACACACTGAGTTACGCACTGTTACACACTGAGTTACACACTGAGTTACACACTGACTTACACACTGACTTACACACTGAGTTACACACTGAGTTACACACTGAGTTACGCACTGAGTTACGCACTGTTACACACTGACTTACACACTGAGTTACGCACTGACTTACACACTGAGTTACACACTGAGTTACGCACTGAGTTGCACACTGATTTACACACTGACTTATGCACTGAGTTACACACTGAGTTACACACTGACTTACACACTGACTTACACACTGAGTTACGCACTGACTTACACACTGAGTTACACACTGAGTTACACACTGAGTTACACACTGAGTTACACACTGAGTTACACACTGAGTTATGCACTGACTTACGCACTGAGTTACACACTGACTTACACACTGAGTTACACACTGAGTTACGCACTGAGTTGCACACTGATTTACACACTGACTTACGCACTGAGTTACACACTGACTTACACACTGAATTACACACTGAGTTACACACTGAGTTACACACTGAGTTATGCACTGAGTTACACACTGAGTTACACACTGACTTACACACTGACTTACACACTGAGTTACACACTGAGTTACGCACTGAGTTACGCACTGAGTTATGCACTGACTTACGCACTGAGTTACACACTGAGTTACACACTGAGTTACGCACTGAGTTATGCACTGACTTACGCACTGAGTTACACACTGAGTTACACACTGAGTTACACACTGACTTACGCACTGAGTTACACACTGAGTTACGCACTGAGTTACGCACTGAGTTACGCACTGAGTTACACACTGAGTTACACACTGAGTTACGCACTGAGTAACGCACTGATTACACACTGAGTTACACACTGAGTTACACACTGAGTTACGCACTGAGTTATGCACTGACTTACACACTGAGTTACACACTGACTTACGCACTGTTATGCACTGATTACACACTGAGTTACACACTGAGTTACACACTGAGTTACGCACTGAGTTACGCACTGAGTTACACACTGAGTTATGCACTGACTTACACACTGAGTTACACACTGACTTTCGCACTGTTACGCACTGATTACACACTGAGTTACACACTGAGTTACACACTAAGTTTCACACTGAGTTACACACTGAGTTACACACTGAGTTACACACTGAGTTATGCACTGACTTACACACTGAGTTACACACTGACTTACGCACTGTTACGCACTGATTACACACTGAGTTACACACTTATTACACACTGAGTTACACACTGAGTTACACACTGAGTTACGCACTGAGTTACGCACTGAGTTACACACTGAGTTACGCACTGAGTTACGCACTGAGTTACGCACTGAGTTACGCACTGAGTTACACACTGAGTTACACACTTACACACTGAGTTACACACTGAGTTACACACTGAGTTACACACTGAGTTACACACTGAGTTACGCACTGAGTTACGCACTGAGTTACACACTGACTTACACACTGAGTTACACACTGAGTTACACTCTGACTTACACACTGAGTTACACACTGAGTTACACTGACTTACACACTGACTTACACACTGAGTTACGCACTGTTACACACTGAGTTACACACTGAGTTACGCATTGAGTTACGCACTGAGTTACGCACTGAGTTACACACTGAGTTACACACTGACTTACACACTGACTTACACACTGACTTACACACTGACTTACACACTGAGTTACACACTGACTTACACACCAAGTTACGCACTGTTACACACTGACTTACACACTGACTTACACACTGACTTACACACTGAGTTACGCACTGTTACACACTGAGTTACACACTGAGTTACACACTGACTTACACACTGACTTACACACTGAGTTACACACTGAGTTACGCACTGTTACACACTGAGTTACACACTGAGTTACACACTGACTTACACACTGACTTACACACTGAGTTACACACTGAGTTACACACTGAGTTACGCACTGAGTTACGCACTGTTACACACTGACTTACACACTGAGTTACGCACTGACTTACACACTGAGTTACACACTGAGTTACGCACTGAGTTGCACACTGATTTACACACTGACTTATGCACTGAGTTACACACTGAGTTACACACTGACTTACACACTGACTTACACACTGAGTTACGCACTGACTTACACACTGAGTTACACACTGAGTTACACACTGAGTTACACACTGAATTACACACTGAGTTACACACTGAGTTATGCACTGACTTACGCACTGAGTTACACACTGAGTTACACACTGACTTACACACTGAGTTACACACTGAGTTGCACACTGATTTACACACTGACTTACGCACTGAGTTACACACTGACTTACACACTGAATTACACACTGAGTTACACACTGAGTTACACACTGAGTTATGCACTGAGTTACACACTGAGTTACACACTGAGTTACACACTGACTTACACACTGAGTTACACACTGAGTTACGCACTGAGTTACGCACTGAGTTATGCACTGACTTACGCACTGAGTTACACACTGAGTTACACACTGAGTTACGCACTGAGTTATGCACTGACTTACGCACTGAGTTACACACTGAGTTACACACTGAGTTACACACTGACTTACGCACTGAGTTACACACTGAGTTACGCACTGAGTTACGCACTGAGTTACGCACTGAGTTACACACTGAGTTACACACTGAGTTACACACTGAGTAACACATAACTCTGTCTCCTGAGGAGAACAGCACACGGCTCGCTGGGTAATCACTGTTATGTAACACATTTGACAATGAAAATCCTTTGAATATTGTCTGACCTTTGACCCAGCAGCGCCGGCGGGTCCGTGGCTCCCAGAGACTCCTGATTTACCCTGAAGAACACAGATATATCTCAGTCAACCGCGTTTCTCTCATTCACTCCATCAATACTCTGACTGGGTATCTGCATGTGTGTGTAGAGTTGTGAATATGGACAAATGTGTGCATTCCATGCAACAGTTTTCAAGAAGGGGGTTGCATATTAATGAATAGGACATTGCTGCACTGCATTGTATCATATCTGAATACTGCGTATCTTCATATCTGCTTTAATATCTGATTTATTTATTCTGCACCTTCAGCATGGAATACGTTGCAAAAGGACTTGAAACTCACTGAATTAATCTTGCTAAACGCATTTAAATCCAAAATGAAAGACTTAGAGGCAGATGCCTTAATATGTAAATGCTCCGACTGTAAAATTGATTTAAAATGACTTTATGAAATGTTAGCTTACTACTAATCTTCTGTGTTATTTGTCTGTACCTATGTGTTTGTATTTTTGTATTTGCTGCTGCCTGTCCTGGCTGGGTCACCCTTGCAAAAGAGGTTCTTAATCTCAATGGGACTCTCCTGGTTAAATAAAGGTTAAATACATTTTTTTTTTTTAATTAAGTAATCTATGACACTGTCTGGACAGATATGGTTTCTGTGCAAGAGCAAAGGCCTTTTGTGTTGTCATATATAATTACACAAGATTACCGTTGGCCCGGGCTCTCCATGAGGTCCTCGCTCTCCTTTCTGCCCCGGCTCTCCCTGTTCAACAACAATCTCAGGCTTCATCTCACACACACTTATCACAGGCTTATGACCCTTTACTGCTTATTGCTTTACAGTAGGATATAGTAATTACATTGTAATACTGTATTCAAAATTTTTATTTTAAATAAAATATATTACAGTATTAAATGGAAATATTTGAAACATGAAAGAAAAGTAATGCAATGATTTCTTATTTAAATCAGCAAAAAATTTAAAGCAAGTACAATAAATAATACCATGATCTATGCACTTTACAATTTAAAAACATATAATATTATGATTATTGAAAGAATATAGCACCTTTTTTCCTGGCAATCCGGCTGTTCCAATGATTGGTCTCGTTGCTCCCTGAAACACAGAAGTGGAGTTTTACTTGGTATTTCAGTATTTGATTTGGCTCTTCTCCATTATATGTCTCTCTCTGTCTCTCTGTCTCTCTCTCTCTCTCTGTGTGTCTCTCTCTCTCTGTCTCTCTCTCTCTCTCTCTCTGTGTCTCTCTCTCTCTGTCTCTCTCTCTCTCTCTCTCTCTCTCACGATAGTATCCGATCAGTGTCTAGGATGAACGGAACGGTTGTTTTGTTTTTGGACAAAGTTGAAAAGTTAATGACATTGTAGAAAGTGGTGTAGTTCTCAATGGCCGTTTTGTTAAGGTTTTTCCACTTGTTAATCCAGCAAGGAAAGTCTTGTTATCTAATCTACCCCCATTCATTAGTAATGAAGCATTGCAACGTGAACTGTCCAACGTGAACTGTCCAACGTGAACTGTTGCAAGTCTCCCCTGTTAAAACATGTGGTTTCTTTCTGTCGGTTTGTTTACATGATACTGAGAACGGATATTGAGGAAATAAATGTTGCTTTCAAGTTCAAAGTTGATGGCTTTGACTATGTCATTTTTGCTACAACAGAAAACATGAAGTGCTTTGGATGTGGAAAAGAAGGGCATTTAGCACGTGCTTGCCCTGAAAAAGGCCGTTTAGTAAACACTGCGGATGAGAATGGACCTCAAAGTCAAAATTTAGACCAAGGAATTAATGTGGAAAAGGATAGGCAAGCTGATGAAAGGGTAGAAACGAATGTAGTAAATGTGGAGAAAGAGGACAGTGGAAGTAAGGGGTAAGTAAGAAGTCAAAAGCCTAATTTCACTTCAATACAGCAATGGTGGGATATTACAAAACTATGTAATCAGTATACTTCTAATGTCACTGGGGACACTCTTAAAAATATTAGGATTTTAGAGTTGGATATTGTGGATCTCCAGGGGCTGTGTGGAGCTCATGGAGATCCAGGCCAAATTCAGACTCTTAAGGAGAGAAAAGTTGCACTAGCTGATCTGTTGGACACTAGAGCTCAAGGGGCGTTAATTAGGTCCAGATTTCAGAGTATTTCTGAAATGGATGCCCCGTCCCGATTCTTCTTTACAGTTTTTTACAATCACTTTGCTACTATTTTCAGAACCTTGATGTCATTTTTCAAAACTCTAGACACAAAACTCAAAACGGTTATCACTTGTAACACAGGTTGTCTAATGTTCAAAACATTGCATTGTGCATTCACATCTTTAAAGAAATCTTGCACTTGCACAATCATTGGTTCAAAAAACAAATTTACTGTGAAATACCATTGAAACACAACTATAGATCACCCACACACAAGCAACCAATAGTTTCACTCTGTCATTGTTCGTACAATCATTAACTATTGTAGAACAAAATAGGTGATACAGGTTTCATTATGGTACTACATGTACAGTAAATACCTCTGTTACTGTAAAGTACTGCAGTAGTAGAGAGAATACAGACAAAGTGGAATCATTGAACAAAGTTTGTAATATATTGATGCAAAACACTACAGTACAATCACAACATTGGTTTATTTTAATCAAAGCAAAAATACAGTAATTAGCTATGAAATAGAAAAGAAAAGACAGTACTGTAAACCATCAAATGCAATGAAATAGAAAAGAAAAGACAGTACTGTAAACCATCAAATGCAGTGTTCCTCAACTTGCTTGCACTGTAAGAAATAAAACAGCAGTGATTACTGTACTTCTACATTGTCATCAACTCTGTGTTGTGGATTTGGCCACAGGTTCTCATCTACATCACAATGGATGTTTTCATTAGCCAAACATCTTGGAAAAAACCTTCGGGCATGGCGAATCCAGGCCTGACACTGGTCTGCTGTGATGTCATTGCAGGCGTCATCCATGGCCTGGAGAAGAGTGACTTGTTCATGAGGGTGCCTATCATGAACCTTCCATCTCCATGCGGAGAAAAATTCCTCAATCGGGTTAAGGAAGGGGGAGTATGGGGGTAAATACAGGGTGGTAAATTGTGCATGGGCCTGAAACCATGCTTGCACCACATGAGCATGATGGAACCTGACATTGTCCCAGACAATGACATAGGTCACACCTTCAGCTCTACAAACCTGTTCGAGCTCATCAAGAAAGGTGACAAGGAGAGCTGCATTATATGGTCCAATATGAGGTCTGCGTCCCACCACACCATCTTCTGATATAGCCGCACACATGGTAATGTTGGCCCCACGTTGTCCAGGTACTTGGATGGTTGCCCGCTGGCCAATGAAATTCCGACCTCTCCTCCTTGTCTTGGCCAGATTAAAACCTGCCTCATCCAAATATATGAATTTGTGATGGTCGTCATCAGCATCCAGCTCCATCACCCTCTAAAAATACATTTTGGAAAGAGATTTAGAGATTACCGTACAATGTAGAATTTTTGGGAATGTTTTTACAACAGCCGTCTTGAAACTGAACTTACCTGAACATACTCAGTCCTCATTTGTTTCACTCTGTCTGCATTTCTTTCGAAAGGCACATGGTATAGTTGTTTTATAGATACCTGGTGCCTTTTCAGTATGCGTGCAATGGTCGGCAAACTTATGGATCCCACATTGTTGAACATGTCTTCATTGTCCAAGATATGCTGGCGAATTTCTGTAAGGCGAATATCATTTCTGGCCCGAACCAAATCGACCACAGCCTGCTCTTGCTGGTCAGTTAGAATTTTCCCTCTGCCTCCACTATTTGGCCTAGTCACAATTCTACAGGGAACATTAGAGTAAGAAGACACTTGGTCACATCACCTATTCTGTGATACACATTGGTATGCAGTCATTTGACAATTGAGAGTAGCATAATGTTTAGTGCATGCTGATAACTTACCGGTTCTCATTGCGGAAAGTTCTGATTATTGAGGCCACGGTTGACCTTCTCAGGTTTGGTTGTATCATTGTAGCCGCCTCAGTCATTGTCATGCCATGATTTATGACATGGTCTACAACTATTGCCCGAATTTCATTGGACACTCTATGCTGTTGCTGCCGCTGTCTTGGTCCGTGGCCTTGTCCTCTACCACGTTCCCCCACACCTCTCAAACGAGGCCCACGACCACCTCTCAGAAGGGGTGCCTGTCCTCTACCACGTTCCCCCACACCTCTCAAACGAGGCCCACGACCACCTCTCAGAAGGGCTGCCTGTCCTCTACCACGTTCCCCCACACCTCTCAAACGAGGCCCACGACCACCTCTCAGAAGGGGTGCCTGTCCTCTACCACGTTCCCCCACACCTCTCAAACGAGGCCCACGACCACCTCTCAGAAGGGCTGCCTGTCCCCTACCATTCCTTTGACCAACACGTCTTCCTCGTCTTCCTCCCACCACTGCTTGACCTCCATTGTGACCTGGATCACCTGCTGGCTCCATGTTACATATCACTATGCTCTTGCAATTGGATCCCAATCAACTCTTTATATACTCATTCCACAATGTGCCCTCAATCATCAGTAACGAGTTGGCAGAATTGGACAAGCAATTCCAAGGGCCTGCATCTCTACAGTGCAGTACTGTCAATACTTTAAATAGTCTGAAAAGGTGGTACAG
>JAPDVR010000023.1:36520394-36552894 GCA_026230005.1 Gila orcuttii
TTTATACTAACTATAGGCCAATCTCACTGCTTCCCCAATTCTCTAAAATTCTGGAGAAGATATTCTCCATCAGACTGGATAGTTTTATTGATAAATATGGGATCTTAACTGATAGTCAATATGGTTTTAGAACAAACCGTTCTACATCTTTGGCTTTAATAGACCTGGTGGAAGAATTAACAACCAGTATTGATGATAAGAAGTTTGCTATAGGTGTATTTATATACCTTAAAAAGGCCTTTGATACAATAGATCATCATATTTTGCTTCAAAAATTGGAAATTTAGGGAATTAGGGGAATAGGGCTAAACTGGATAAAAAGCTATTTAGAACATAGACAACAATATGTGCAGATGGGGGAGGAAAGGTCAAAGCTCCAAAATATAATATATGGTGTACCACAAGGTTCAATTCTAGGACCAAAATTATTTTTATTATACATAAATGATATTGTTAAAACTTCCGATTTGTTGAAATTTGTAATTTTTGCAGATGATACAAATATATTTTGTGAAGGAGAGAATCTCCAACATTTCCAACATGCCGATCTCTAGGTATGGAGAAGGGTGTGTGATGATGTGGGATATTTTAATTCCAAAGGCCAAGGGAACTTTATCAGGATGCATATTATCCTGGATCCATGAAATAACTGGCCTTTAAAAATAAAAATCTTCCTGACTCTATGGGAATTTAATAGACTTATGCACCCTGTATTTTAAGGAAGAATATTTATTTATTTATGACACATTATTCATACACAAAGAAAATTGGTGTCCTTAAAGGTTGGATTTTTCCTCATTTTTCTAATTAAGGCATTAAGATCAATTTCCAAAAGATGATTTTTTTATTCCTCTTTTTAGGCAACTTTAGCATGAGGGTAATAACTTATTCACACCACTGTACATACAAATGATTTATTTTTAACATTGCAAACATTAAAATTTAAAGACATAGTGGATCTTAAGACCACACAAATTATGTGCAAAGCTAAAAACAAAGTACTTCCTAGTAATATTCAAAAATGGTTTAAGGAAAGAGATAGTAGATCCAATTTAAGGAGAGGAAATCTCTCTCAATCAATGGCACACACCACACTCAAAAGCATGTGCATATCTGTCAATGGGGTGAGGCTGTGGAATAATTTACCTGTAACAATTAAGGAAAGCAATCATATTGTGCAATTTAAAAGAAGGTTTAAAATGTCTATATTAGAAAAGTATATGAATTAAGGTGGACTTGGGACAAATGTCTCATGTTGTCTCATTTCTTCTTCAAGAGGTTGATCTGAATTACCAAACAGTCTGTTTCTTGCCATTTCATTAATATTTATATTATTGTTAGTATTACATTTTGTGTTTTTTTTATTTTTTTTGTTTTTCTTTCTCATTCATTTTATAATTGTATTGTGTGATTTATTTTGAGATAAATGTACTTCAAATTATTACGTTTTTTTTTCTCTCTCTCAATAAGTATAAATTATGATATTTTGTAAAGAGAAAACAGTAGCCGTTTAAAAGCTAGATGTTTAAAAGGGGAAGGTAAATAAAAGTTAGCTTCTTCTTTCTCCTTTTTTTTCTATATTTTTTCTTTTCTTTTGAACATGCTGAGATTTTGTTCTTATTATCTTCTCGTTAAAATATGTTCTGTTACTAATGATCATGTTCTGAAGAGGAAAAAGAATGAAAAGAAATAAATTATTCATTCATTCATTCATTCATTCAATTAACTTTTGCTATGGTTAAATAAATGTTCAGTGATGTCTTCCAAAGATTTCTGAGTTTTGGTGCATTTTTTTCTGTATATAGTGTTGTTATGGCAACTAGTAAATACACTAAGTTTGGTGATGCTATGTGTGGAAGCGTGTGACAACTAGCCCCTGTTAGTGTGTTAGTTTGCTCTCCTGTACTTACAGGCAGTGTAGCATCAGAGCCAAAGCGCTTGGAGATCTGAGTCTTCCCGTTGATGAAGATGGGCTCGGACGTCTCCAGAGACTGATCCTGGATCTGCTGGTCGTCCAGAAAACAGGTCACATGTCTGGGCTTGACCAGGACCTTCAGCTGGTGCCAGCTTCCATCGAACAGAGCCTGCGAGAGGTTCACAGCGTGTGTGTGTGTGTGTGTGATCTGAGGTGATACACTGAGAAACACTGAAGGTGTGCACAAAGATCTGCGTCTACATTTGACAGGAATGTCAGACAAGAGTCGCACAATTTTCCAAAACAAGCTTTTCTGCATGAATGAGGGGCTGTGATGGAGGAAAATGCCTCAATTATGCAAAAACACTTGGTTTTGACATTAAAAGCAGAAGAAGACATGGAACAGGTACAAGATGATGATTGCTGAAATTAAAACATTTCTGAGGATTTGTGTTCAGAATCAGAATCAGAATCAGAAAGAGCTTTATTGCCAAGTGTGCTTGCACACACAAGGAATTTATTTTTGGTACTGAGGCTTCCAGTGGACATATACAAATACAAATACAACAAGAAACATAATACTACAAATTATAAGAATAAAAAAATAAAATATAAAAAAATATATTTTTTATATTTATAAAAAATATAAATATATGAGAATAAAAGTATCACAGTTGGGTTTAGTCAGAATAGACATTTCTTAGATTTACAGATTATGAACATATTTACAGTGTTTTGAAAATTATAAATAAATAAATCTACATATAAGTATCACCTGAGTTGTAGGATATTGCACTAAACAGTGGGTTTTTTTGGGGACAGGAATGATAGTGGAGCGTTTGAAGCAGCAGGGAACTTCACACTGCTCCAATGATCTATTGAAGATCTGCGTGAAGACCGGGGCCAGTTGGTCAGCGCAGGCTTTTAAACAAGCAGATGAGATGCCGTCTGGGCCTGAGGCTTTCCTAGTCTTCTGTTTTTTGAAGACTCGGCTCACGTCCTCTACACAGACCTTAAGCTCAGGTTGGATGGCAGGAGGGGGGAGTAATGTGAGTGCAGGAGGTGATGGTGAATGTGTGAAGTGCAGGTCAGAGCCGGTGTGTGGTGTGAATGAGGGCTTTTCAAACCTGCAATAAAATGAGTTTAAATCGTCGGCCAGGTGTTGATTGTCCACAGATCGGGGGGATGGTGACTTGTAGTTGGTGATGTTCCTCAGGCCATTCCAGACTGATGATGGGTCGTTGGATGAAAACTGTTTTTTCAGTTTTTCAGAGTAGTTCCTTTTAGCAACTCTGATCTCCTTTGTCAGTCTGTTTCTGGCCTGGTTATACAAGATTTTATCCCCACTTCTGTAATCATCCTCTTTGGCATGACGAAGGTGTTTGATTTTCCCAGTAAACCATGGTTTATCATTAGTAAATGATAAGAATGTCCTGGTAGGAATGCATGTATCCTCACAGAAACTTATATATGATGTTACAGTATCTGTGAGCTCATCCAGATCGTTGGTAGCAGCTTCAAAAACAGTCCAATCAGTGCAATCAAAGCAGGCCTGTAGATTCTGCTCTGCTTCATTAGTCCATCTTTTTACAGTCCTTATTACAGGTTTAGCTGATTTCAGTTTCTGCCTGTAGGTCGGTATGAGATGAACCAAACAGTGATCAGAGAGCCCCAAAGCTGCTCGTGAAACGGAGTGATACGCATCTTTTATTGTGGTGTAACAGTGGTCCAGTATATTACTGTCTCTGGTGGGACATGTAACGTGCTGTCTGTATTTTGGTAGTTCACGGGAAAGATTTGCTTTGTTAAAATCCCCAAGAATGATTAAAATAGAGTCAGGATACCTTTGTTCTGTTTCAGCTATTTGTTCAGCCAGCTGTTGTAGCGCCGCGCTCACGCACGCGTCTGGAGGGATGTAAACATTCACGAGAATGAAAGAGGAAAACTCCCGAGGCGAGTAGAAAGGTTTACAGTTTATGAAATGTGCCTCTAAATTAGGAGAGCACATCTTCTTCAGTGTTGTTACATCTGAACAGAGGCGGACAGAGTACACAGCTTCGTTACTTGAGTAAAAGTACAGATACCCCTTGCTAAATTTTACTCAAGTACAATTAAAAGTACTACAGTCAGATGTCTACTTAAGTAAAAGTACTGAAGTACTTGTTTTTAAAAGTACTTGAGTATCAAGAGTACAAGAGTAAATTTTCTAAATATTGCATTACTACTGCCACAGTGTCAAGTCAAGTCATCTTCATTTATATAGCGCTTTTAACAATGTAGATTGTTTCAAAGCGGCTTTTGAGATAAACATATAATTTAAGGTAACAGAGATTGGTTTGGTTTTATAGCGGTTCTTGAATAATGTTTTTTCCAGCTAAAGTTAGTTTTGATTGATTCACTTCCGTCGAAATGATCATTTGTTATTAAATTAAGGGCCGCTTAGATGACACCGTTCTCTCTAAACAGACTTTAAACTGAACCTGTGATAAACGCTGATGGCGTTCACATGCGCATTAAGAATTGATTCTATAGTTATGTGTGTTAGAATATATGTGTGCAGGTTTGTAATTCCCTACAAACCATGCCTAAAACTACTTGTCTTTGCCTATAAATTTGATACAGAATTTTATTTTATCACTTCGGGGTAGGTACGCGAACCGTGCTTACATTTATGTACAGAAACGTCCTACATGGAGTTATGAAAAATGTTAATGTTAATACCTTTGATAATCTAAAAGGAATTGAAAGTTAATTCAAGTCATTTTCATCTTTTTACCATGTTGCTTTATTTAACATTTCTCACTTGCCCACAAGGCAATGCACAATGGCAACGCTCTGACAAACCTCTGCTAGAGTTTTAATGGATTTTTTGCACCCACATTTGAACCCACATAAATCTGACCATGGAGTTTACTTTGGCGTCAGTTCAGAGCTGAAGGTGAAGGTGATTGCTGATAGGCTGTCCCAATCAGTGGCTTCTGCACAATACAATCACGTTTGAGAGGGAAACAACAAATTGAGGGTTTCCGAGATTTTTTTTTTCCTTTTTTTTTTTTAGAAGTAACGGGTACTCACGGTTATGGATAGAAATGTAGTGGAGTAAAGAGTACAATATTTGCCTCTCAAATGTACTTGAGTAAAGTCATGAGTAATCCCCAAAAATGATACTCGAGTAAAGTACAGATCCCTCAAAATTGTACTCAAGTACTGTACTCAAGTAAATGTACTCCGTTACTGTCCGGCTCTGCATCTGAACACCAACTTTCGTTAGTGTAGAAACACAATCCACCACCTCTCGTTTTCCCCGTTAGCTCCGCGATGCGATCCGCTCTGAACAGCTGGAAGCCCGGCAGATGTATTGCGTTGTCCGGTATGGCTTCACTCAGCCAGGTTTCAGTGAAGCACAGAGCAGCAGAGTTTAAAAAATCCTTGTTAGTGCGGGTGAGGAGAAGAAGTTCGTCCGTTTTGTTAGGAAGGGATCGGAGATTCGCGAGATGAATACTGGGGAGTGCAGTGCGCAGGCCGCGCTCGCGGAGTTTAACCAGCGCGCCGGCTCGCTTCCCGCGTTTGCGTCTGACCGCGCGTTTGAATAACAACGCTGCCCCTCCGACGAGAATGTCCCGCAAGACGTCCGAATAATCGAAAACTGTAGAAAAGTTATCTGGTGTGTGTTTCCTAAAGTCCAGTAGTTCGTCTTTGGTGAAACTTATAGGAAAAGAATGACTAAACGCAGAACAAACAAACAAAAACAACACAATAGCTGGAGAGCCCCACACAGAGGCAGCCGTCTGCGGCGCCATCTTGGATGTATTTTGTGTTATTTAAATGTATAAGTGAGCAGCTTTAGTGGGAAAAGCGTCATGGGAATTTTAACTGGAAATTGAAGCTGTACATTACTATAGTCAGTCACATGTCATAAAGCAGCTCATTTATACATTATTAATACATTATTCTTCTGCCTAAACGAGTGTGTGGAGCAACTTCTGTTTAAAGTCACCATGAAAGTCGACAATTTTATTTTAAATGGAATATCGCAGTGTTTATTGTAAATGATTTATGGGTGCACATCATCATTATTGTGTTAATAATGTTGAATGAGAATAAGTTCCTCTTGCAGCATCTCTTCTTTTCTCTGATGACGAGGGCGGGGCTATAACCTGTCACTCACATGAGATCAGCCAATAGCAAACAACAACCATCCAATCAGTTCCTCACACACACAATCAAGCCCCGCCCACATTTGTTCTTGTTCCAGAAGCGTTTCACTCGATATACGACACAATAGAGGAGAAAAGACCAGCACAACTTCCCTTTCAGGACGAGTTTATGTAGATCTGCTACATTAGTGTACGGATGATTCATTCACTAACCTTCTTATGCAACTACACAAAAATATGGAATTACTTTTGTGCCAATAATCATGAATGTAACTTTTCAAGAAACTGAATAAAATATCATTGAAACTGAAAAAATCAATAAATCGCGGGCAAAATTTTTTACTTTGTTTTTAATTCACTGCATGTTGTAACTGTTTTCTCCTCTTTCTTTCACTGATGCACTTCTATTTACACTTCTGAAGTTTTCATTTACGTTTCTGAGTTTTCATTCGCCGTTCTGACATATATCTCTCGCGGGGGCGGGGCTAGCATCAGTGTGTTCTCATTGGCTACTGAGTTATTGATTGACAGCTTCTTGACCTGCAGTGAAGACGTCAGTGTTGTGATTATAGTGTGGACGTGAGAGTCTGTAAGCGTGGCTTTCTGTTTCATTTTAGTGATATAAAGGTTTTTTTTTTTATTTTTTTTATTCAGTTTCAATTTATATTTTCATTCGTTTCTTGAAAAGTTACATTCATTATTATTTTTGGCACAAAAGTAATTCCATACAAAAACACCATTAACAATTTTCCTTTGTGTAATGTGAGAATGTTGCTTGCTGGTATTCGGCTCACCTCAATGCCGTGCGCATCAAACGTGGCGTTCTGCTCCTCACCGACGGTGTTCGTGGTGGTGAAGATGAGGGATCTGTCCAGTCCGTTCAGTGTGAGCGCCGCCTGGATCTGTCCATCTTTAGACAGAATCCTCCACAGGTCCAGCTTCTCCCGGAGCGACGGCCCGCTCAGCCTCAGCGTCGACACGAACACGTATGAGGGAGGCAGGCCTTCCGGGAAAACCTCCCTTTAAAACAGGTTTACAGACAGCTGTCAGTCACATGCATATGATACAACACACACATTTAGGTGTGCGCAATAACTAAAAAATAACACATTTTCAAGAGCTCCAAAAAGTGATGAAAATGATTCAGAATCACCAATTATTACATATTAAACACGTTTAAATCACTGTGATCAGTGTTACAAGTAAAATCAGATGTAACAAATAACACAATGATTTAAACGTGTTTAATATGTAATAATTGGTAATAATTGTAATAATTGATTTCAGAATCACCAATTATTACATATTAAACACATTTAAATCATTGTGATCAGTGTTAACATGCATTACGTAATCAGATGTTTTAATACACCACTGAATTATTGTTCATTTATTTTGTATTTTCTACCATGTAAAGCACTTTAAGAAGATAATTTAAAGGTGCTATAGAATAATATAGTTATTATTATATATGTACACATTAATATTTGAGATACTTGAGTTTATTTTTTAAAAAGTAATGCATATCACTTTTCAGTTGAATTAATTTGCTTAAAAATTCTATAAAATACTGCACTAAAAACTCTCTTCTCCATAATAAGCACTTAGACAGAGCAGAATATAATAATATTCTGGGGAACACTTTACAATAAGGTTCATTAGTTAGCATTAGTTAATGTATTAACTAACATGAACTAACAATGAGCAAAACATTTATTACAGTATTTATTAGGAGACAGTAATAAAGGAGATTTAAAGGCTGTTAAATATTTCTATGTTCTGTATCACTGTGTTGTGTTTGTTTCATTTTTCTGTTAAGAAGATAAACAAGTCTTTAAATCTCCTTTATAAATGCTTTATGAGGCATAACTAGTCCTCGCTTTAGATGAGCTCACAAAAATAGTTAACTGACCACTACTAAATGCTTTATAACTACCCGAATTTACTCCATTTACTCACATGTTCTAAGCGATCTTATGAACCACTGACAACTCCTAAATAACTGGTTTGTAAATAATGCTATACTTCATTTAGAAGTCATTAATTAATCATTAACAAAGTATGAAAGTACAATTATTAAACACATTATAGATATGCTTATAAATCAAGAAAAAAGCATTTATAGCTGTATTTATAAACTGCTTATTAATGTCTATTAATGCTTTATAAATGATGAATTAACTGTTTACTCATGCTTAACTAATGATTAATAGCGTGCAGTTATTATAAAGTGTTACCTTACTGGGCATCAGAAGTAACTGTAACATAATATGTTACTTTTTAGGGAGTTTTCAATGCATTATAAGAGTAACTTTCCCCAGCATTGATTGTGATGATGTAATGAAACCTGTGCATTAGGTTTAAACCCGACCTTGTGTTTTCCGTGATGTCGATGCTCTTGTCCAGCAGATACGCGTGCTCAGACAGTAATGAGCCCTGGATCTTCTGAGATTTCTGATGGATCTTCATGCCCAACATCAGCTCGAAGCCTTTCTCATCCCGGGACGCCACAGGGATTCGAGTGGGACACACAGATTCTGCGGAGGGACACAGCGTTTCAGGCACATCATCACACACACATCTGAGGATTGCATTTCAAACCAGCAAATCCATTTCATTTTTAATCCTGTCTCAATTTTCATTCAATCAATATCTAACAAGATTGCACTAAATATAATCATGTACAATCCAGCTGATTCCCAGGAATGGTTGAAATCATATTTCAAGCGAACAAAAATGTTCCAAGAATGTTCTGATAATGTCCCCATAGGTTATGAAAATGTTATTTCTGAATGTTCTCTAAATGTCCAGTTTTATTTTTTATCTTTTAAAAACTTTTTTTCTTGAATATGCTTATTTTAAAGGGATAGTTCACCCAAAAATAAAAATTTGAAAAAGAATATGGATAACCAGACACCCATTGACTTACACAGTATTTTTTTCCTGCTAAGTCAATCGCTACCGTCAACTGTTTGATAACCAACATTCAGTAAAATATCTTCGTTTGTGTTCAACAGAAGAAAGAAACTCAAACAGGTTTGGAAAAACTTGAGGAGGAGTAAATGATGACAAATTTTTTTTTTTTGATGAACTGTCCCTTTAAGGGAACGCTCCATTCTGCAAATGTTCTCTGAATATTCTGTAGTAACATTTAAAAATGTTAAACGAACATCCAACTAATATTTTTCAGTAAAAACGTTCCATTAACGTCTTTTTTCTGTGAAACGCATAATATCTCAGGATAATTATGAGACACTGATGTACTATAGTTCAAGAAAACGTCATGTTAACTATAGCACCCATACTGTATGGACTATTTTATGGCACTTTCAAACCTGATCTAATGAGAAAATTTAACTACTTTATGAGTTTTCGTATAAATTTGTATTTCACATGAATTTGTTCAATTTGATTTATACAAAAAATGTAAGATGACACCACCTTAAACATAATCTTCAGTCAGCTTTATTTCTATAACACTTTATTTCTGTACTGATTGTTTCGAGCAGCTTCACAGAAACAAACAGGAAAATAACAGAATAATGCAAACTTGAGCCAAATGTTGCTGTAAAGCAGACTTCATTGTTGATTCAATTGAGTTCAATAAGTGCAAAGTTCATCAATAATGAATAGTTCTGCTATTAGCAGCTCTACAGAAGACAAGTGTCATTATCCAGAGTCTTTTTTCATCTGAACGTTTCAGTGCAGCCAAATCAGTGAAGTTACTGAATATTAAAGTCCCCCTGTGGTGAAGATCCAGCTTTTAATGTTGTTTATATGTCTATGTGGTGTTTTTAATATGCTTTAAGACAAACCATGTGTAAATTCATAAGTCGACAGCATTGCTGAGTATTTTCTCCTTAAAACTGCAGTGAACCAAAGACAGTCTCAAAAACACGGTTTGAAATCGCTGGTGTTTCTGACGTCACAAACGACCTTGTAACCAATCAGATCAACGTGTGATCGTCAACGAGTGGATCTCTGAGTGAGTGAGTGGAGGCGGGGCTCATTTGCATATTCATAGAACCATGTCTCAGTGTGCTGGTTAGTATTCATCCTTATTATAATTCTTTATCTGTATTCCAAAGCATTTATGAATTACAACCATTCAAGTTCAGATTTGTGCTCATAGAAAGAATGGTGCCAGGTAACAGGTTAAACCCCAACTAAGCAAGCCAAAGGCAACAGTTGCAAATAAATCATCAGCTGACAGGAAACATGGACAGAAAATGTTTCCTGCCACTATTAACAACTACTCTCTCCATCCACACCAGAACATGTGCCAACATCTGCCGTTCCCGGTTCCTCCCTATCATGGCATCATGCCGCTGGTTTGGCCGTGAGTTTGTGGCTTTCCATGTCACTGGGCATGAATGGACTGTGGTGTTTTAGTGGTTCGCTGTTCTTTTAAGAACAGAAGAGGATTGGTAATGCCAAAATTAGTTTAAATGTTTATGGGATTGCTCACACGCATGTGAGGCCTTGTCCACACTAATACGTATTCATTTGAATGAAACGCCATCTCAGTGTGGCAGAAGGCCAAAACGCAGAGAAAAAGATGTGTTTCCAAACGAAAATGTATTAGTGTGGACAAGGCTTGAATCTTAGCGTACGTGTACACGACAATGATATGACTTCTGACTGAGAAGTTTTTCCTCTGTGTGTCATGTGCATGACGTCATCGTCTTCAGAGATTCACGTTTCTGTTGTTAACATTTTAAAAACTTGCACTTTGAAACCCGTTTTCAAAAGTTTGTAGTTTCAGGCGCCCAAAACGCTGCTGTCGTGTAAACAAACATAAAAAGTTATACGTTTTTATTTGAAAACGGTGTTGTGTAAACAGCCCTTACCCTCACACAGCTTCTGTTCCATGGCGTCCCGGATGCGTTCGATGTTGGTGTAGTCCTCGGCGTAAAGCACGTAATCCCCCTCCGGCGTGTTGGCGATGGTCACCAGCTCTGACGTGGTGATCTCCGAACCAACGCCCACCGCAAACACTGTAATCCCTTGCTCTCGCGCCTCAACGCTAGCGTCTGTAACGTCGTCCTGCGACTTCCCATCAGTCACCACCACTGCAATACGGTTCTTCACGTCACTTCGCTGCGAAGACGCAAAGACGTGGTCCACGGAGAACTTGATGGCGCGGCCCGTCTGCGTGTTTCCACCTAAATAGCTGATCTCCTCGATGGCTTTAATGAGATCCTGAGTGGTTTTGTGGAGGCCGAGAGGGATCTCCAGCCGGGGCGTGTCACTGTATTGAACGACACCGACCTGAGAGTAGTGGGAACTCACGTCGAAGCCACTGGTGACATTGACCAACCAACGCTTGGCTATTTCGAAGTCCTCGTCTCCCACGCTCCATGAGCCGTCCATGATGTAGACCAGGTCATTAACAGCAGTGCTGCAGCCTGAAGAACGAAGAAGAGAACTGAGATACAGATAAACATTACAGAGAGAGTCACGAGCAGAAATGATCGCGGCCAAGCACAGCAAACGCAAACAACGAAGCAGGCAGCAGACCAACTGCAAAAATGAGTAAATAAAGCAAAAACAATTGTAAACAAAAAGCTTCACATCCCATAAATACATTGAGTTGTAATGAGATTTGTTGCTTATACTATAATTTCATTACAATTTGTGACCACAAGGGGGTGCTGCCCTCAAACCTTTTTGAGTACCTCCAGGACATGGTGCCGAAGAAAACATACTGAGTTTCGTAATGAATGCCAATTAGTTTGTGAAATATAGCAATATGCAAAACCATTGCAGTTATACTGTAGATCTTTTTTGTCAATTTGTAATTCAAATGATGGCCATGTTTTTTAAAGTACACTAATGTCATAATGGACTATGATAGCAACTGAGACAAAGACACTGCATGTCAATTGTGAGGTCAATCAGACCAGCGGTACTGTAGTTCTGTAGCCAATTTTTCATGTTTTGTTTAATTATAGCGCCATGAAGAGGCACAGTCCCACCACTTTTTTTATGAGTACCCCCATACATAAACATGTCAAATTTGGTTAGGGTTATAGACAATTATATGAGCACATACAAAATGATCAACACCGGACTTTGATTGTATTATTTTTTTTGGCACATACTATCAAAATTTTGACATTTGGCCACTAGCATGTTGGCAACGATGTTTCGGATTTTCTGATGGTGGATTCGTCTCGATCAGACTAATGGCTTCAAAGATATTCGCGAAAGTTGTTTAAACACTAAATCAAAACCTAGCATGTTTGGTATTGTTGGACATGGCAAGGTTTCAGGAATCTCTGGTTCGAAACTTCTCAGGCTATTTCAGGCCGATGAACCATATCGAGTTTCGTAACAATATGCTAATGCGTTCATAAAATACAGCATTTTACTACAAGATTCCAAATGGCCGATATGGAAAATAATTATATTATTTGACTCGGCATGCCGCGCCGAATCTAATGAGACCACTTTTATGATTTTATGAGCGTTGCGGAGATACATCCTTACTTCTATTTTTGTAAATGCTACGTAATATTAATTTGCACATTATTCAAAAACAGTTTGACGAATCAACCGAATCACAGAATCACCACATTCTTGTTTCTCTTGGAAATACGACACAATAGAGGAAAAAAGACCAGCACAACTTCGGTTTTAATGACGACTTTAAGAAAGCCACAATGGAAAACAGATAATTGACATTGACAGAATCTGCCGATTATGTACTTATAACTTCGATTTGGCAAGTAGCAAATACTCTAATACCATAAAGCACACGTCACACATATTTGTAAATACTCTATTTTTAATAATACTTTTTATTACTTTTTACCAATGCTTTATTGTACACCAGTTTGGACAGAGTTTTTTACTATGCTTATTGCAGTGATGCATTCTCTGCAAATGATACATGCATGCTGCCCGGCTAAAAGAAATATGATAATTTATTATTAATAGATACATAATAAGAAAAAATGTCATGCATGATGGATGAATAATTTATAATAAACACTGCAATGCTTCACCAAAAACAATGTGTCAGTTTTGATTTAATGATGACTTTAAAGTTCCCATATTGTCAGAACTGAAATCTCCTGTCTGTGTTCATGATAACAGAGGTCTAGGTCTGTGAAACTACCATATAAGTTTCAAAACAGTCGATCACAGACAAATGCACACAGCCTGCATAAAGTAGCTGTGCCTTTTCACGAGCCGTTGTGACTAACGTATAAATGTGATGTCAGTACTACTCAGTCCCGCCTTCAGTCTCCTCCCCCACCAATGGTGGATCACTCAGAAAACAACAGGCCAATCAGAAGAGAGGCTCATGAATATTAATTAGACAGGCCAAAATCGAGCTGTTCTTGGCAGAGCTCCTGAGAAAGGAGCGGTAAACATATATTGAGATGGTTTTTGGTACTTTTACCGCAAATATACATTCTTAAGGACATCAAAACCTAAAATAAAACGTCTGAAAGTTGTACAATATGGGACCTTTAATGACACTTCTGATTACATTTATTAGACTGGGATCAGAAACTGTCATACCGGCTCGGATGTCCTCGTCCTCTCCCGCTCGCGAGTTCATCAGGAAAACCAGTGCTGGGAAACACCTCCAAATCCACGACATTCCCAACTAACGCTCCGGTGCTATGAATATAAAGTGTCAATCTTCAGAACCCTGTTAAATAAAGAATATTAAACAGTGTCTGTTTAGGATGTAGAGCAACATTGCAATCTATAATTATTCTAAATGGATAAGAATCAGTTTGCTTACATAATTACATAAAGATGAGTGTTTCATTTGATTATACCTCTGATGTTACACACTTACTTATGCTAATCAGATCAGTGCACACAGTTGAGACGGTTCCTCAGAAACAATCACTTTTGAGATTACACATCTACTACAGAATGTAGAATTTGTCTAATTTTCAATGACACATTTGTATTTTAAATTGAAAGAGTTTCAGTTAATAGTTTCTTATTGGCCTGATTAACCAAGCGCTCCATAAAACAAGCTCTTCAAATTAATACAATAACCAATTTTTAATGGTATTGTGATTTGTTAATTGCATTTAATTGATTACACTGTCATTTAAACATCTGCAGTAGTTGTTTTTTTTTTATTCAGGCGTCACTAGTGTCGTTTTCAGCTCTTCTAAACAGGGAATCATTTTGCAAAGCAATCGGTTCAATTGATGATTTTTGAATTTTGAGTTTGGATAAGCTTAGTTTCTCCCATACATGAGCAAGACTAAAGGTGATGATACACAGGGCAACTTTTTGAGCAATGTTGCCGTCAACGGGCAACCAGATGAGACATAGGGCCCACAACCGATCTAAATTATCCAGATAGAAATTTATTGCCCATTTTCAATTGGAAAGTGCCCAAGCAACAATTGCTCGGCAAGATTGCTCAAAAACATTGCTCAAAAAGTTGCCCTGTGTATCATCACCTTAAAGGTGATGATACACAGGGCAACTTTTTGAGCAATCTTGCCGAGCGATTGTTGCTTGGGCACTTTCCCATTGAAAATGGGCAATAAATTTCTATTCTTAAGAAATTTCTTAAGAATAGTTTAATTTCTTAAGAATTTCTTAAGAAATTTCTTCCTTAAAGGTGATGATACACAGGGCAACTTTTTGAGCAATCTTGCCGAGCGATTGTTGCTTGGGCACTTTCCCATTGAAAATGGGCAATAAATTTCTATCTGGATAATTTAGATCGGTTGTGGGCCCTATGTCTCATCTGGTTGCCCATTGACGGCAACATTGCTCAAAAAGTTGCCCTGTCTATCATCACCTTGAGACATATAATAAAAGACATGACTTAAAAACAATGAAAGGAAAACGTCCCGGGTTATGACTATAACCCTTGTTCCCTGAGAAGGGAACGAGACACTGCGTCGAGAATCGACAATTTGGGGACGCTCCCTTAGCGTGCGCCTCTGAAGTAAGAATGAAACTAATCCAATCCTGATTGGTGTTGCGTCGTGACGTAACATGTGACGGCATAACCGGATGCATAAAAGTGACGCTGACACACACACACATCAGCTCCGCGATGAAGCAAGACGCTCTAAGGCCTCGAGGGGCGTGGCAGGACGACGCAGTGTCTCGTTCCCTTCTCAGGGAACAAGGGTTATAGTCATAACCCGAGACGCTCCCTTTCGAGAATCGACAATTTGGGGAACGAATGCCCACTAGGCCACGCACCGAAAAACAGGCCTGCCCCGGAGTGAAACTGATTCAGGCACTCAGCTAGGACGAGAGCACGTGTGTGCCAAGCGTACTAGGGAGGTGCAGACTATAGAACCTAACAAAAGTGTGTGGGGTAGCCCAACCGACTGCCTCACAGATCTCCTTGATGGGAACTCCCGAAAGGTGGGCCCTAGAGGACGCCATGCCTCTAGTAGAATGAGCCCTAACGGCCAAAGGTGAAGGGAAATTCCGCACCTTGTAGGCCTACTTAAGGTTTGTATAACCGGGAGCCCCTAATAGGTGATCCAAAACACACTACAGTAGGTCCGACCTCCTCCAAGAAGAGGACCTCTCAAGGTAATACTCGGAACTCTGACTGGCAGAGCAAGGAACCTCTCCTTTTCTGCCGACACATGAGGTGGAGGATGAATACTTGCAGGACCATGGACCTAGCCATGATAAATTGCACTTAAGGCACATAGCTGGGTCTCGGATGCTGGATGGCCTTAACTCCGCCGGGGGCACACCCCAAGCAAGCTGGCGATAATGCCAGGGCTTGGAGATCTCCCAGTCTCTTTAAAGAAATAGCTAAGAGAAAGGCTATCTTGAAGTGAGGTCCTAGGCGAAGCCGACTGGAGGTATTCGAAGATAGCAAGGGATAGCCCTTCGAGAACCACCGCCAGGTCCCAGGAAGGAACCCTGGACCTGACTGTCGGTCTCATCCTCCAATACCATGGAGAAATAGTATGACCAGTTGGTGCCTCCCTAAAGGCCCAAGATTTAGTGGTGCATGGAACGCCGCAATGGCACTCATGTACACCCTACATGTGGATGGGGAGAGATTCACAGAGAAATGATCTTGAAGAAACTCCAGAACTGAAGCCATTGGGCAGTTAACTGGGTCTAACTCAAGTTCTCTGCACCAAGTAGACAAATATTCCACTTGAGGCCATATAATCTCCTAGTAGACGGAGCCCCAGAGATAAGTATGGTTTCGACCACCCCAGATGATAGACCAGCATCTAGGTACTGAGCCCCCTCAGAGGCCAGACCCACAATCTTCACAGCTCTGGATGAGGATGGAATATAGTGCCCTCTGCCTGAGACAACAGACCCCTCCTCAGAGGAATCTGCAATGACGGAGCTATCAGGAGTGAAATTAAGTCTGAAAACCATACTCGGGCTGGCCAAAACAGGGCTATCAGAAGAAGACTGATGCCATCCTGACGGACCCTCTCCAGGACTCCCGGGAGCAGAGCGATCGGGGGAAAAGCGTACAGGCGAAGCCTCGGCCAGGCCTGTACCATGGCATCCAACCCCAGCGGGGCTGGATGAGTGAGGGAGAACCAAAGTGGACAGTGGGATGGACGTCCCTCGAGACGCAAACAGATCCACTTCCACTGGTCCAAACCTCTGCCATATGAACTCCACCACATCTGGATGGAGTCTCCATTCCCCGGGCCTCAGCCCCTGCCTCGACAGGATGTCTGCTCCCTGATTCAGAACCCCCGGGACATATATTGCTCTTATAGATAATATTTTCCCTTGGGGCCATAAAATGCTCTGATACGCCAATCTGGATAGAGGGCGCGATCTGAGTGTCCTTTGTCGGTTTAGATAAGCTACCACTGAGACGTGGTAACCTTTGATGTCTGTGAGGAAGCTCCTCAGAGCCCTGAACACAGCCAACATCTCTAGGCAATTTATATGCCAAGAATGATGATGGTCCTGCCATAGACCCCTGGCAAAGCGGCCGTCCGAGACCGCGCCCCAGCCAGCGAGGGAAGCGTCTGTCGAAACAGTTTCCCGGCGACATGACGCCCCTACCACTAGCCCTTGGGACAAGAACCAAGGTTTCTTCCATATTAATAGGGAACGAAGGCATCTGCGCGTAACCTTTATTATACGGAACGGATTCCCCTTGGGGAAAAAACCCTTGGCTTTGAGCCACCACTGAAGGGGCCTCATGTGAAACAGGCCCAAAGGAATTATGTTGGATGCCGCTGTTATGAGGCCCAGCAGTCTTTGAAATTGCTTTACAGTGATGACCTGGCCTAGCTTTATCCCGGACACCATGGCCAGGATGGATTCGATATGAGCGGGAGACATACGTGCCCGCATCGTAACCGAATTCTATACCACGCCCAGAAGAGTAGTCTTCTGAGCTGGGTCCAACACATTTTTCTTAGTGTTGAACCTCAACCCCCGGTTCTGAATGTGGCCAAGGACGACATCTCGATGCCGAACTGCCATTTCTCGAGACTGGGCCAATATGAGCCAGTCTTCAAAGTAATTCAGTATAAGGATGCCCTGAAGTCTCAGTGGAGCCAGAGCCGCATCCATACACTTTGTGAACGTGCGGGGAGAGAGTGCTAGGCCGAACGGAAGAACCCGATATTGGTATGCTTCGCCCCCGAGAGCAACCTCAGGAACCTCCTGTGACATGGAAGGATGGAGACATGAAATAAGCATCTTTTAGATCCATCGTGACAAACCAGTCCTCGGATCTGATATGGCTCACGATAAAGGGAATAGTAAGCATTTTGAACCTGAATCTCCTCAAAGAACGATTCAAAAGCCCTAGAACTAAAACTGGCCTCAGTCCACCATCCTTCTTTGGAACTATAAAGTACCGGCTGTAAAACCCGGACTCCCTGTCTGGTAAGGGAACACATTCTATGGCCCCTTAATTCCAGTAAAGTCTGTACCTCTTGTTCCATAACCCGAGCCTTTTCTGGAATCACTGCAGTCGGTACCACCCCAGCAAACAAGGGAGGTCGGTGACCGAACTGCAATCTGTACCCATATGTTATAATATTTTAGAATATACAGGACCCATATAGATATATACGGAAGGCGTTGCCATTCTTCTACAAAATCTACTAAGGGAACCAGCCCCTCGAGACTGGCCTCGGGTGTTTTCCGAGCACTATTCTCGACTTCCTGAAGCGGAGGACCGGCAGGAAAAAAGTCGATACAGATTTTGTGACCATAGTCGGTGCCCTGTTGCAAGCTTTTGGGGCGAACGCCACGGAGTGCGTTCGCTGGAAATCGATGTGGCCCGAAACGTCAAAGACGGCGTGACAACATCTTCTTCCCTGAGGGCACCTGCTGCTAGAACAACCTCGATTGTTCCACAGCGGGGGGGTGGGGTCTTGCCCTCAGAGGTCCTACAATTAGGACCTCTTCGCCTGAAGGACGGCCCTCAGGTCACCCTTCTGGCTGGAGGACTTCAGTAGAGAGTGCTTCCTCTGTTTGCCAAACTCCCGCAGGAGGGGCTCTAGAGGCAACGCTCTCTTTTTCTTTTTTTTTTTTTTTTCGCTTCCTGAAACCTGTCAACGACTGTAGTGACAGCGTTGGAAAACAGGCCAGAAGGAGATAGCGGAGCGGCCAACAGGAAATATTTGCCTCACTTAGATCTTTAAGAAGGCCAGGCCTGGTACGCCTGCAAAATCGTCATAGAGTGCAGGCACGCACCAGCCTGACCTTTTTTAAATATTTTACCAAAGGAACCAGGCTCTCGAGCCTGGCTTCGGGTATTAATCGGGATTCATTCTCGACCCCCTGAAGCGGGTTTCCGGCAGGGCTGGACCGAAAATGATTCTCGATTGGCAAACGCGAATGCTGCCTGGCCGCAAAAATGTGGGGCGGACAGTGCAGCCTGCGTTCGCTGGAAACCGATGTGTCCCGAAACGTTTTTAACGGCGGAAGAGCAACATCGATTTCCTGCACCATATAAGCCCAGCCAACCAGTGCAGAGGTGTCCCTGCACGGTTTGTTGGGCAGCGCCGGGGCTTAAAGTGAAGATGCCGGAACAGGAGAAAGATAGCTCGCTAAAGCGTCCTCCATCTGCGGCATCTTGCCATAACCCGACTCTCTCGCACCCACCACATTCGAATAAACATATAATGAATGTGGTGAGATACGTAAAAAGTGGGGTTTTTCCCAGGATCTACACATATATTTATATTTTTATAAAGATCTGGGAAAAACAGTAAGCCCCGGCTCTGAGGTTGTGAACGGTGCTACAGGAATCTCTCGTCTAGTTCATTTTGACGGGGATCATCCTGCTTATTTTGTGGCCAGCTCATATATTTTATATATATATATATATATATTTATTTATATATTCATCTAGTCTGGCCACAGCACGTATCACAACCTCCACGAGCTCTACATAAGCAGAAACATAAGCCGGCGAGTGTGACTCATGTTGCTCGTTCCCGATGCTGAGCACATCTACTTCCTTATAAACAGATAGCTCGAGCACTGGGCACTCGTCACGGGCAGAAGAAGCCGCATCGCGGGCTTCTGCGTCGTGAACGAGTGTCATAGAATCTGCGGATGATGAGAGAAAAGGTGCCTCAGCAGTCTCGTTCTCATCCGTGAGATCCTTCTGCGATCTCCACGATCTAAGCCGTCGCGCCGCCTCAATGGACGCGGGACCCGAACCGCGGGGATCGCGAGCCTGGCCATCATCAGGAAATAATATAGCCAAGCGGGAGCGCAGCACTCTAATAGGAAATGCTTCACAGTGTGCACAGGCAGCCCTCTCGAGAGCTGACAGTGCGTGCTGCGCCCCAAACAATACACACACATATAGCTGATGCGTGTCCCCACCCGTGGCATATATATTATCTTGGGCAGGGGTCCACACACTTAGTGTATTGTTCACTCGCCATAATACAGAGCTTTGCACAGACAAACAACACCAAATAAGACAGACAGTTTCACAGAGAGCGCTTGCTGAAGAGCTAAAGCTGATGTGTGTGTGTGTCAGCGTCACTTTTATGCATCCGGTTATGCCGTCACATGTTACGTCACGACGCAACACCAATCAGGATTGGATTAGTTTCATTCTTACTTCAGAGGCGCACGCTAAGGGAGCGTCCCCAAATTGTCGATTCTCGACGCAGTGTTGAGTTCCCTCGAAAGGGAACATGAAAAAGAATCTAGACAGATGTGACATCATTATATCGTGAGGCGTTTGATCCATGTTCCTAAAATCAACTATTATTGCATGTAACTGAAGACTTCTGTTAACAGTGTGATGCCAAAAACTGAGCTTCATAATCAAACAATTAGTGCTATATCACTATTACTCTAGTATCATATAGACTCGGCTCTTTTGAATCTTGCTGGTCACTTTGTACAGGCAGGAACACTCTTCAAAAATGTTCAAATTTTACACAAAACTCTAACCAAACTTTTACAATACTCCATAAACTCCAAGTTTATACGTCAACCAGACGCACCCTAAATAATATGCATAAATTATATGAATAAAATAACATGCAGTCTGTCTATTTTGCTAACGTTTCATTGGCCAAGCAACTCTATAACTTTACAGACTACGACAATTCCCTTTGATTCAACCATATAAAAGTGTCTCTGGTAAGAGGGTCATTTTGCTGGGTAGCGAACGACATGTGGTCTTATTTTCTCGCTTTGCTTCAGTGATGTCTACAAGCTCTCATTTAGCATAAAGCGCTGCCAACAGACCACAGGCTGAAGCTAAATCACAGGAAAATAACAGCGTAAGCAAAAAAACCTGGTGAACACAACATGGAAATAAACACGGCATGCCGGATTACGAGCAAATGCCCACAATTACACACAAACATGTACTTGTGCTGCTTATAGAAACACTTGTTGTTCAGCAGTGCCTAAACATCATGTTGACTTTGTTTGTACAGTATAATTTCTGTTTCTTTAATAAAATAAAAAATAGAAGATCTGTCCCACGATGCATCTGTCCACTTTACAAGGGTTATTTTGAGGTAAAGCGAGCTTGACCAGAGCGATGGCATTGCACAAGCACAACAGAGGAATCATTCCCCGTAAACCCGGAATGAAACAACATGCAGTCATGGCCAGATCTGACTGGATTGAAGATTAAATAGAAAAGAAAGCATCAGAAGTGGAGATCTGTGTGTAGTTCAGTGGGACAGAGTGAAGTTCTGCATTACAGGCTCACAGTTACAGTTTCAGCTCAAGCATCTCACAAACACGTGTGCTTTGAAGACAGTCATGGGACATCGCTAGTAAATTGCCCATTTCTTTCTGCAGCATGTTCCCATATTCCCATGTTCCCAGATTCCCATGTTCCCATATTCCCATGTTCCCAGATTCCCATGTTCCCATATTCCCATGTTCCCATATTCCCATGTTCCCATATTCCCAGATTCCCATGTTCCCATATTCCCAGATTCCCATGTTCCCATATTCCCATGTTCCCATATTCCCAGATTCCCATGTACCCATATTCCCAGATTCCCATGTTCCCATATTCCCAATTCCCATGTTCCCATATTCCCATGTTCCCATATTCCCATATTCCCATGTTCCCGTGTTCCTGAGGTCTGAGTATTCATCCTTCCCTCGTGGGTCCCGAAGCCCTAAAGCCCTTTTTTTTTGTACAGAAAGCTTATTTTATTTCATTTTGATAATATTTTTCTATTTTTTAATGCAATATTTTGTAGATTTTTTTTTTTTTTACCTTTAAATTACTAGATTTGTAATTTAAGCACATTCCTCACATTTGTTCAACTTAAATTCAAAATAACTCACAATTTAATGCATAACTCTTTTAACTCAGCTCAAAATATCATACATTGGGTGTCTCTGCCAACCTCTTGTGGAATACAACTAAAATAAGATGATATTTCATAACTCTAGATGGGCTTTTGTCTCTATATGGAGCAAATGAGCTTTTCCGCTGGGTCCTAAAGTCTGTTTCTCTTCAGTGTGCATTCACATACACATATGGACATTATAAAATAATTTTTTGGTAAAGTTTTAGCATTTTTTGTTAGAATTTTGAGCATTTTGAGGTTTTTCTATGTGTACTGAAGCATTCTTCGCATTTCATTAATTCCTAAGAGGCTCAGATTGACCCGCGAGGGAAGAATTTGTTACTTTTTAAAATTTCAACCACAAAACTCCTCGAATCCATTCAAATAAATGTTGTGTGTGTGTGTGTTCATGGTTCAAGTGTGACAAAAGTCCTGGGGTCTTGGACCCCTCCGATGAACACTTCATTTTTAAAAAACTTTCAAAAATATTATCTATATATACTATATAAACTATATAAGCCTGTTCAATCAAAGCCGCACTAGCTTCTGTGTCTTCACCAGTGTTGTGCTAGTTACTAAGAAATAGTAACTAGTTACAGTTACTAGTTACTTCATTCAAAAAGTAACTCAATTACTTTGTTGATTACTTACACCAAAAAGTAATGCGTTACTGTTAAAAGTATCTTTTTAGTTACTTTTTTAAAGAAAGTTCTTAAATGTTCCCATTAATGCCCTTTTATGCGTTATGGTCTATACAAACACAAAACTGACTTAAACAGAAAGTAATTTTTAAACACTATTTTATTTAAGTCAGACCAGCACAAACTGAATATATCAAGGATTTCTGAAATAAATAACAAAACAAGCATTTTTAAAGCTAGTGACTTGTTTGCTTTCTCAACATTGATATGTTCATGCAGCTGACAGTATACGTTTTTACCACTGTGGTTTTTACTGCATGAATTAATATTTGAGCAATACAATTGTACCTTGATCATTCTTGTTAGTTCATAGTAGGCCTACATTAACTAAGGAGATACAAATACATCTAACAATGAATGATACTTCTACAACATTTATTAACCATATTTAATGCTAAAATTGTAATCTTATTGTAAAGCGTTACCAATGATTCAAGCTTAAAGAAGATGGCCATATTTAAATATCTGCAAAGGCCAGAGCATTAAAATTACATAAATGTAGACCTATATTACATGTACAGTCTTTCACTTTATTTGCTTAAATTTTAGAACACTTGATTAGACTTGATGTCGGCTGCATGAACATATCAATGTAAGCAATCAATCACGTCACTAGTTTTAAAAATACAACTTCGCCGGCTAATGAATGCATAAAAGTGACCAGCTGGATATAAACTAATGCAAATAGATGGTAACAATTGCGACATAAAACATGTGGGTCAGGTCTGCGTGTGTTTTTGTCACATTGCTTTAATCACTTGAGGTAAGTTAGCCGTTACTAATGTTATTCCTCTCAGACTCGACGGCAAGCTTCTGTTCTTTCTCTGCTGATGCAGCATCTAGTCAAAAAATTAATTACTTTATAATGATATGGCAATGTGTACTTAAGTGTTCTGTATTCATACCGTTTCGCTGTCTGTGTTTTAAATGCGCATCAAGTGATCAGCGCTCTCCGTGCAGCTTGCAATCTCCGTGCTCGCGCTGCCTCACGTGTACGTAAACAACTCAGCCAGTGATTTTGTTATGTGTCCTCAGGTGTCCTCTCGCTCTCTATAATGCTAGCAGTCTCTTCAGTGCTCTCGTACTGTGTAATGACAGCGCACACTTCTCAGCCGCTCCAGCAACTAATTAATTTTAAAAAGTAACGGACAACGCGCCATATGGTAACGGTAACGGAGTTAATTTATTTAAAAAGTAATGCGTTACAGTATTAGTTACTGTCAAAAGTAACTGCGTTACAGTAACGCGTTACTAATAACGCGTTACTGCCCAACACTGGTCTTCACAAGCGCTCTATGTGAAATTGTCCTTGTTATTTGGTGTTGTCTGTTATATACATATATATATATATGTATGTATATATTTATAGACTATGGCGAGCAAGCAGCAGTTTAGAGTGTGTGTGCACCCCTGCCCGCGTTATTTAACCCTCTGGGGTCCAAGGTGTTTTTGGGGTCCTTGAGATGTTCTGACAAGCCCTGACATTTGTGCTTTTTTCAGTTGCTTATAAACATATTAATAGCAAAGGTGTAATTACACTCTATTTAGCACAAACAGGGCTACCATAGTATGTGAGCAAAATGTATGTACATGTTTGCATTTTTGAGAGAATATTGTTTATGCATGGTTATTGAAAAAACTAAAACTTAAAGTGTCTGAAATAAGGCCACAAAACACATACTAAATATGTGTCTACAAGACTTTTGACTAATGGGCGTTGTTGCCTAGAGTTTTTGCTTCAAAATGATCTGAAAATCATCCTGCCTAATCATTTACACAAAACAATACATTGATTTAAATTTTATAAGACACCTTTTGTTTGGAAAGGCAATATGCGTGGAGGCGTGTTCACACCTGAGAAGACAAAGGCCGGATAATGTGCCACATACATAATGAGCTGCATATTAATTAGCCTCACACAGATGTGTCACAGGGTCCCAAAGAATGCAAGGACAACATAAATGATCTATATATACATATTTTACAATTAGAAATTGTAACCAATTACAAATAGGTTACAATTACAACAACAATTACAATTTTAACAATATTTCAAGTGTATTCTTTCTTTGTAAAAAGTATACATTTTATCATCCATATTAAAAAAGGTAAGGATTCATTAGTTTGAATATTGGAACAAACACTATAATAACATCTTAGTTGATAATTCAATATACCTACTTTATTTTTGACAAAACATCATACTATAGTATATTTAACATATGAGCAGAAATTGGTGAACAAAAGCTTAACTATTTAATGTGACAGTAGTCTTTTTTTACAGTCAAAACTTTATAATCTATCCAAAACTAATCACAAAATCTTGTCTAAACATTCATATTTAGTCTATAACATTGTGTATGATAAATTAACATGTATATGCTAATATGCAGTTTGTTGCTTATACAGACATTTTATTTCAACATATTTCAGTCTATTTTTACTCATCTTAGTAGGCTATAGCAATATAGTTTGGATGTGTTCATGTAAAAATAACGTTTACTAATGAAGATGCGAGAGTAAATGAACGGCACAGACACGCGCTGTATAACTGTAGTAAACAAAGCGCGCGCGCCTGTGCCGTTCATTCATCATTTAGCCTACACACAGACGGCTAAAATTCATATTTAAGCAGTCTTTTTGCGGTTTATAGACACTATTCAATATCGCGATTAGAACAAAGCACTTAAGAATAAATGACTTACTACATCAGCTGGATCCGTTGCTCCTCGAAATGAAACTACCAGCACTTCTGGTACATTTTCCAGGGTTATTATATAGTATTATTCCTCACTGGTAGCAAGACGAGGTAAAGTACAAGTTTTTATTAAACATGATGTGTTTTATAAACCAGCTGGTGGGCATTGGCATGTTTGAATGGCTTGCCTTAGATCATTTGCGTTTGAATACCGCGCGCTCTCCGTGGGCGTGGCACATTAGCAGAATAATGAGCTGAGAGAACGATAATGAGATCGGCTGACACCTCTCTCTTTTTTTATAGATTACATAAACAGAGAATATTTATTTTAGTTTTGAATTAGATATTTTAAAAGTACAAACTTAAATGATTATAAAGATATATTGCTCATGCTTGGGTGAATAGTATTTGCTGAGGTTTGTTTAAGTTTAGAGACGTGCTCCAGAAAAAAGGTTAACGGAGATGGAGAGACAGAAAGCACACCCTGTTTATTTTCTTTATTTTACAAAAGTACAATGTTTTATTTCGATTGTAAGTTGACACATAAAAAATAGACATTCAACAGTTTATTTTTTTATATTTCTTAAGTCTGAATGACCAAAAATGACAGAGTATTTTAAGTCTATTTTCCTGCTATGTGAAAAAAATCGAGCAAAACGCGCCGGCGCGTTTCTGGACCCCAGAGGGTTAACGGGTGGGGACACACGCACTTCATGTGTTGTTTGTTTGGGCGAGGAGCATGCGCTCCAGGGCGCTGACTGTGAGCACTGTGATGTGCTTCCCTTGCGGACACTCCGATCCCACCTAGCGTTTCTTAGCGAGGACGCCCAGGCTCGCGTTCCCCAAGGCTCAGGTCCCGCTGCTGCTGAGGCACAGCGAAGATTTCAGACTTGGGGTTCGCAAATGGATCTGTCAGCGGGGTTAGAGACGGGCTCTGCCTTATCTCTGACTTCACCTGACAGATCTAATGCCTCGTATCAGGGTTCAGAAGCACGTGCTGCGGTTTCTTTCACCCCGATACAGGCACTACAGTTATCCAGTTCCGAGGGACTGGATGTTGTTGGTGTTTATGCTCGTGATCCTGAAGATTCGCCACCTCAGTCTCATGCTTTTGAGGAGCTTGTTGAGGTTGTAACGAGAGCGGTCAAAAGATTACACATCGATTGGCCGGCAGATAAGCAGGACGTTCGTTCAAAAAGCAAACTAGACGAATGCTTCCTGCTCTCTCGTTCACAATCTCAATGCCTGAGCCTTCCGTTTTTTCCCGATCTCCACACTGAGGTGTCGAGATCGTGGAAGAAACCTGTGTCATATAGAATGTACAGTGCACAATCATTACACTACTCTTCTATTTCAGAAGCTGAAGGTGGAAGAGACGTATCTCTCCCCTGAATCTGCATCTTCCCTTAAAGCCACATTATTACCCACCAAGCCAGTTAGAGTAACTTCAGCTTTGGTGGGTAAGGCTTATTCAGCGGCTGGTCAGGCTGCAGCATGTCTTCACACAATGTCGCTGCTGCAGGCTTACCAGGCTGAAATGTTAGGAGACATTGATAAGGGCGGGGCTATTGGCCCGAACGCAGTTTACGACCTGCGTCGAGCCACAGATTGTCTCTCAGGGTCGCCAAGGAGACGGCTATTTCTATCAGCCGGTCTATGGCAGCCCTGGTGGCCACTGAGAGACATTTCTGGCTCAATCTGAGCAATATTAAAGAAAAGGAGAAAACATTTTTTATGGATTTTCCTTTCTCTTTATCTGGCCTCTTTGGTGACGCGGTGAACCTGGTCGTCGAGAGGTTTCAGGAGTCAGCCATACAAGCGGCTGCCTTCCAAAAACTTCTCCCTCGCCAGACTCATGTCTCCGGGGTTGCTGAGCGGGAGCAGCCCCAAACTTTTAAAACCAGCTCCTCACACCGTGCCACACAAAAACAGAGCGTGGCTTCCCGTGTTCCCCCACAAAAAGTCCGGGGAAACGGAAAGCGCGCTCAACAGCAGCCTTCAAGGGGTAAGACGGATCTGAGAACCGCCAAGAAAGCTGCAAAGAAAAGGCCTGACGTCCGAGGGCGCAGGCCATCGAGGGCAGTTCCCCACCAAAGCAGAGCGGTTAACACCTCATTTTACGATGCCCATCTCGGTGTCCTCGGGGGACGTCATGCTAACCCTGCCACCTCGTGTGTTACAGAGCGCAGCGGTCTCCAGCGAGCACATATCTCAGGTGCCACCCAGAAACGTAGTGGCCCTGGGATGCCCGCCCCCTCCGAGGAGGGTCCTAGAGCAGTCAGTTCAGTCGTTCCCTGCCGGTTCGCCGTTACAGGGCGACGGGCTGATTGCTCAACAAAATCTGAATCCAGAAACCAGTCTCGAGAGGCGGAAGCTACTGCCAAATATTACTCGTTGGGTCCTGCAGACCAAAAGGGGCTTTCATCCCACCGTGGTGAGCCCCGAGCAGGTTCTGGTAATGGAACAAGAAGTTAAAATCCTGTTGGACATAGGGGCCATAGAATATGTACCTCCCTCCAGCAGGGACACCAGGTTTTACAGCCGGTATTTCATCATTCCAAAGAAGGATGGGGGGTTGCGTCCCATTTTGGATTTAAGAGTTCTGTACATTTCCGTCATGTATCTAAAGTTCAAAATGTTGAGACAAATCGTGCCACAGATCAGATCCGAGGACTGGTCTGTCACAAAAGATCTCAAGGACGCATACTTCCACTTTTCCATCCTTCCATATCACAGGAAGTTCCTGAGGTTTGCTTTGGGGGATAAAGCATACCAATATCGAGTTCTTCCGTTCGACCTAGCACTATCACCCCACACTTTCACGAAATGTGCAGCTCTGGCGCCACTGCATCCTCAGGGTATCGCATCATGAACTACATCGACGATTTGTCGATTCTAGCTCAGTCGCATCTGTTGGCGGTTCGGCATCGAGATGTCGTTCTCACCCACATGAAAGAGCTGGGGTTACGGTTAAACGCCAAGAAGAGTGTGCGTTCTCCATTACAGAGGACCACTTTTCAAGAGGTAGTGTGGAATTCTATGTTGATGGGGGGCGCCTATCTCCAGCACGCATAGAGTCCATCCTGTCAGCTGTGAAAAGAATAAAGCTAGGCCAGTCACTCACTGTGAAACAGTTTCAGAGATTGTTGGGTTTGATGGCAGCAGTGTCCAGCGTGATACCGTTTGGCCTCCTGTACAAGAGACCCTCGCAGTGGTGGCTCAGGACCAAAGGGTTTTCCCCGAGGGGCAACCCCTTTCACATGATCAGGGTTACGCGGCGATGCCTACTTGCTTTGATTATGTGGAAGAAACCTTGGTTCCTGTCCCAGAGCCCCATGTTAGGTGCTTCTTGTCGTCGCAGGATGCTAACGACAGATGCCTCCCTCACGGGCGGGGGGAGCGATCCTGGAAGGACGCTCGACTTAGAGGGGCCACCATGTGTGGGTCCACACAGACAGCACATCGGTGGTCACCTATATAAGTCATCAAGGGGGTTTGCGCTCGCGCCCGCTACGCAAACTGCCGCGCCAAATCCTCCTGTGGTAAAACATAGGAGCAGACATCCTGTCGAGACAGGGACCGAGGGCCGGGGAATGGAGGCTCCACCCCCAGGCGGTGGAACAGATATGGAGGGAGTTCGGCCAGGCTCAAGTGGATATTGCTTCTCGAGAGACGTCTCACTGTCCACTCTGGTTCTCCCTAAACTGAGAACTCTTTGGGTTTTGAACGAGCTATTAAATCCTCTGTCTTAAGATAATAATAAGTTCAGATGTTGCAGGATCTACATATGAAACATCAGGTCCTGGTCAATGACAGCAGAGATGCTCAGATCAGATGTTTTCCTCTCTGCATGTCTGAGTTTGTGACTGACTCAGAGAAGAAGCTGTTCTGCACGGCAAGAGCAAGTTTTAGTAAGCAATAAACAAACCTCTTGACCAGGGACTCACTGACCCGAGGCTTTATCACAGATGTGTGAACTCAGATCAGTGTGTATCCGCATCTGCGCATGATTTTAGAACAGAAGCAGCACTCGACCTGAACCACTGAACTTACATTAGTACACACACTCCTCCTTTACATCAGTCAAGCAGAAACATATACAGTCATAGAACAAAAAGTGTTGATGATGCAAATACATCTAAATGAGAAGCATATTTCAGTGCATTTATGAATAATAGCAATTCTGTTCTCATTTATTTACACAGAGACAAGTGTGTACAAATAAACAGTGGAATATAGGCTTCAGTCAGGAGAGGGTTTCAGACATTTCTGCTCACAATATACAGTACAACAACAACAGGAACTAAAACAGGTCGAGCTGTGTGTTAAATTACAGATCGGCGCTTCGTAACTACAGGTTTGGTTCCGTCTATAAGAATGCACTGCTCTCTCTCTCTCTCTATCCCTCACCATCTCTCTCTCTCTCTTTCTATCTCTATCTCTCTCTCTCTATCTCTCTCTCTCTCTCTCTCTCTCTCTCTCTCTCTCACACACACACACACACACACACACACACACACTCACACTCACAGCTGCATTTCCAAATCTACTCTCTCTTTCTGCTCCTTTATCAGTGCCACATGCATTACATAATAATATTATAATAATTATGCAAGTACTATTGTGTTGAGAAACTGATACCTGTCCTAAAGAGGGCGTCTTCTTTGTGCCATCAAACATTTTAAACGTCAAGGGTAAAATTACTTTATAAATAGATTTTAAATACAGGCCTGTATTGTATATCTCAAAGCAGGTTATTTGAGATGACAAAAATATATTAAACAATAGATATGATTATAGACTAATATAGTTATGTAAATGTCTCAACACTTCTAACTGAATTTAATATTAATAAAACAAAAAAGACTAAATAGTGTCCATACATTTAGCTAGATTAGGTTTTCTTTGCAAATGCTAAATAGATTACTTGTTTTAATCATGCGACAATAATTAATATTGGCTCTTACCTGCTCTTTTAAAATTGCCTGCAGAAAAAAAAATGAATGGCTTAAATTGAAAACTGAACTTGATAAATCATTACATCACTCTCTCTGTCTCCACTGGAGGAGCCATGATGCCTGTCACTCCAGACTCCTTATACAGGCAGACCCGGTGACGTCACAGGGACACGCCCCCTCAGACCCAACAGACTCGGTGACGTCACAGAGACACGCCCCCTCAGACACGGCTCGTTATACAGGCAGACCCGGTGACGTCACAGGGACACGCCTCCTCAGACAGATATACGCGATGACCTCACGGAGACACGCCCCCTCAGACCAGCAGCTGGAAACATGCAGTCGTTTCTGCTGGGTTTTCTTGTGCTGTTATTATTATTGCTGTGTGCAGAAGTCCAGATACATTCATATGTCTCTTTACTGCAGTTAAATTGTACATTATTATGAATCTACACTAAATGCTGTTCATATAGTTGTCTACTGTCAATTAAGAATATGACATAAGGATTAAGATGAATTCACAGCATGATGTAATACAGTAGAACATGACAGGGAAATGTTGGATCTATATTTGTGTGCTGAACTTCATCCACATCGCCCTCAATTTATAAAAAGACGCTCTCCACACTCTCTTACGCATTCACAATCCAACACAAATCCCAAATTAAACTATCTCTGATCAAATCTGCCACTGCAAAAATCAGTGTCTGCATTAATATCTGCATTAGGACTGAGAGTTTATTATTCATGCACAGGTTTAAATATGATGACACTAATTAAAATGCTCTGCTTGGCAGATAATCAAGATGAGGCTTAAAAAACTGATAAACTTGTGTCTTTATCTCAAAATGACCATAGTGCCCGTGAACACACACACACACACACACACACACAGGTACAGTCTAATGTTGAATCACCTGATCGCTGCAGAAAGTCTCACAGTGTGTTACTGCCATCTACAGGCATGGAGTGTTATTAGCACGTGTTTATGATGCATTCGCACACTAGCTTACTGTCCAAATCAATATTAATGCAGTGAAAATATACCAACGACCATTTAATGATCCTTTAATCATTGCGCAGTAAATCATTCTCCTTCTTTTGAAAACTAAGAGATGTGACAAACAACAAAGCGGAGTCATTGATCATCTGTAATGGAGAGTTGTACAGCGCTTCTGTAGCTCCGCCCCTTCCGGTTTGCGTTTCCACAACATGAAGGAAAGATCGGCTCGGTTTAAAATCCTCCCGGGCTACTGACATTTATTACACACAACACATGTGGGCGGGGCTTGATTGTGTCTGTGAGGAACTGATTGGATGGTTGTGGTTTGCTATTGGCTGATCTCATGTGAGTGACAGGTTATAGCCCCGCCCTCGTCATCAGAGAAGAGAAGAGATGCTGCAAGAGGAACTTATTCTCATTCAACATTATTAACACAAAAATGATGATGTGCACCCATAAATCACTGCAGTATTCCAACAAAAGAGAAAAAAATAATATTTATCCATTCTGATTTCATAGTGATTTTAACTTGGGAGAGTAAAACACAGTAAACTGCCAATGCCACTGTTTGATTCCAATCAAAACTATCAATAGCTTAAAACCTTTATTAATTCATTACTCATTGATTCCACTGAATAAGCAGAATTGTAAAGCTCCTGATTGAATGATTGAGTTCACATTGACGGCCACCAGAGGGCGACTGTGGACCGGAAGTTGCGGACAGTGAAAGGAAACGTCAGTGAAAGGACATCGTAAGTTCACCGGTAAACTTGTGCAGTGTGAAGTCTGAACATCCTGAAAGTCTGAGAAATTACAGAATTATGTTCTCATACACAAACACAGATCACCATTATATATTAGAACTATGATATTCTATTCTATTATGAATTCTATTGAGAAACCATGAGAAAAAGGTGAATAAAGACTGAGAGTCAATGTTCAGAAATTATTAATTATTATTATGTTTTGAACTATTCTGTATAGCTGTGTTTTGCGGTGTGTTTTCTGTCAAATCAAAAATGTGTTTAATTTTAATTATAAAAAAATGCCATTATTTTATATGAAAAAGTTAATAATTGTAATACATTAACAAATTATTTTAGTTTATTTTGTATATTTTTTGATTAGATCAGATCTGTCATATGGTCATGTTATAATGTGCTCCAGCTATGGGGCATGTTGTCACACTTCACTTCCATTCTTTCAGGGTAAATCAAGAAACAAGTAAACACTGTATTAATGAAACAAAACCACATAATTGTATGAGACATGCATTAAAGATTGAATAATGATATATTGCAGCT
>JAPDVR010000023.1:36570394-36575394 GCA_026230005.1 Gila orcuttii
ATAGATAGATAGATAGATATATAGATAGACTGATAGCTGTAGTGTTGGCTGTACTCCAGCAGGGGGCGTCAGTTCTCTTCTCTCTGAGCTCGAGGCTTTAGCTGATGATTTTTTACTTTTGTAGCTCAGTATCATTTCCTTCATACACTCTTTTCAGTTCTGTGACACGAATGTTCTGTTTTATACAGAGCAATGTTTTTTGTTATTTCATGAACACAGTATTGATTGATTTGGCATAATCAAATCATTGGCATGAAGTGGTGAATTGTTAAGTTATGAATAACATGAAATTACATTATTTCAGTGACAATAATGTTTTAGTTAAGAAATGAACGATTAGATTTTTACTAACATTAACAATGATTAATAAATGCATATATCAGTAAAAGATCCTGTGTTTACACATTGTGGTGTTTTTCTAAGGGGTAAATGCACACAGCACCCGGTGAAGTGAAGAGCTCTGCGTTAGAGAACACCCTGCGTTAGCTCTGCGTTAGAGAACACCCTGCGTTAGCTCTGCGTTAGAGAACACCCTGCGTTAGCTCTGCGTTAGAGAACACCCTGCGTTAGCTCTGCGTTAGCTCTGCGTTAGAGAACACCCTGCGTTAGCTCTGCGTTAGAGAACACCCTGCGTTAGCTCTGCGTTAGAGAACACCCTGCGTTAGCTCTGCGTTAGCTCTGCGTTAGCTCTGCGTTAGAGAACACCCTGCGTTAGCTCTGCGTTAGAGAACACCCTGCGTTAGCTCTGCGTTAGCTCTGCGTTAGAGAACACCCTGCGTTAGCTCTGCGTTAGAGAACACCCTGCGTTAGCTCTGCGTTAGAGAACACCCTGCGTTAGCTCTGCGTTAGAGAACACCCTGCGTTAGCTCTGCGTTAGAGAACACCCTGCGTTAGCTCTGCGTTAGAGAACACCCTGCGTTAGCTCTGCGTTAGAGAACACCCAGCGTTAGCTCTGCGTTAGAGAACACCCTGCGTTAGCTCTGCGTTAGAGAACAGCCTGCGTTAGCTCTGCGTTAGAGAACACCCTGCGTTAGCTCTGCGTTAGAGAACACCCTGCGTTAGCTCTGCGTTAGAGAACACCCTGCGTTAGCTCTGCGTTAGAGAACACCCTGCGTTAGCTCTGCGTTAGAGAACACCCTGCGTTAGCTCTGCGTTAGCTCTGCGTTAGAGAACACCCTGCGTTAGCTCTGCGTTAGAGAACACCCTGCGTTAGCTCTGCGTTAGAGAACACCCTGCATTAGCTCTGCGTTAGAGAACACCCTGCGTTAGCTCTGCGTTAGAGAACACCCTGCGTTAGCTCTGCGTTAGAGAACACCCTGCGTTAGCTCTGCGTTAGAGAACACCCTGCGTTAGCTCTGCGTTAGAGAACACCCTGCGTTAGCTCTGCGTTAGAGAACACCCTGTGTTAGCTCTGTGTTAGAGAACACCCTGCGTTAGCTCTGCGTTAGAGAACACCCTGCGTTAGCTCTGCGTTAGAGAACACCCTGCGTTAGCTCTGCGTTAGCTCTGCGTTAGAGAACACCCTGCGTTAGCTCTGCGTTAGAGAACACCCTGCGTTAGCTCTGTGTTAGAGAACACCCTGCGTTAGCTCTGCGTTAGAGAACACCCTGCGTTAGCTCTGCGTTAGAGAACACCCTGCGTTAGCTCTGCGTTAGAGAACACCCTGCGTTAGCTCTGCGTTAGAGAACACCCTGCGTTAGCTCTGCGTTAGAGAACACCCTGCGTTAGCTCTGCGTTAGCTCTGCGTTAGAGAACACCCTGCGTTAGCTCTGCGTTAGAGAACACCCTGCGTTAGCTCTGCGTTAGAGAACAGCCTGCGTTAGCTCTGCGTTAGAGAACACCCTGCGTTAGCTCTGCGTTAGAGAACACCCTGCGTTAGCTCTGCGTTAGAGAACACCCTGCGTTAGCTCTGCGTTAGAGAACACCCTGCGTTAGCTCTGCGTTAGAGAACACCCTGCGTTAGCTCTGCGTTAGCTCTGCGTTAGAGAACACCCTGCGTTAGCTCTGCGTTAGAGAACACCCTGCGTTAGCTCTGCGTTAGAGAACACCCTGCATTAGCTCTGCGTTAGAGAACACCCTGCGTTAGCTCTGCGTTAGAGAACACCCTGCGTTAGCTCTGCGTTAGAGAACACCCTGCGTTAGCTCTGCGTTAGAGAACACCCTGCGTTAGCTCTGCGTTAGAGAACACCCTGTGTTAGCTCTGTGTTAGAGAACACCCTGCGTTAGCTCTGCGTTAGAGAACACCCTGCGTTAGCTCTGCGTTAGAGAACACCCTGCGTTAGCTCTGCGTTAGCTCTGCGTTAGAGAACACCCTGCGTTAGCTCTGCGTTAGAGAACACCCTGCGTTAGCTCTGTGTTAGAGAACACCCTGCGTTAGCTCTGCGTTAGAGAACACCCTGCGTTAGCTCTGCGTTAGAGAACACCCTGCGTTAGCTCTGCGTTAGAGAACACCCTGCATTAGCTCTGCGTTAGAGAACACCCTGCGTTAGCTCTGCGTTAGAGAACACCCTGCGTTAGCTCTGCGTTAGAGAACACCCTGCGTTAGCTCTGCGTTAGAGAACACCCTGCGTTAGCTCTGCGTTAGAGAACACCCTGTGTTAGCTCTGTGTTAGAGAACACCCTGCGTTAGCTCTGCGTTAGAGAACACCCTGCGTTAGCTCTGCGTTAGAGAACACCCTGCGTTAGCTCTGCGTTAGCTCTGCGTTAGAGAACACCCTGCGTTAGCTCTGCGTTAGAGAACACCCTGCGTTAGCTCTGTGTTAGAGAACACCCTGCGTTAGCTCTGCGTTAGAGAACACCCTGCGTTAGCTCTGCGTTAGAGAACACCCTGCGTTAGCTCTGCGTTAGAGAACACCCTGCGTTAGCTCTGCGTTAGAGAACACCCTGCGTTAGCTCTGTGTTAGAGAACACCCTGCGTTAGCTCTGCGTTAGAGAACACCCTGCGTTAGCTCTGCGTTAGAGAACACCCTGCGTTAGCTCTGCGTTAGAGAACACCCTGCGTTAGCTCTGCGTTAGCTCCATCATGCTGTGAAACTGATGGTGCCAAATTCATCTAATCCCTAATTAATGTTTTAACAAGAAAATCTAGTTATGGAATGCTTCCTGAATCGTCTCATTCAATTGCCATGACAACCGGAACATCAGCATGACGGTGATTCCCAGTGAAGGCTTTGTGTGTGTGTGTGTGTGTGTGTGTGTGTGTGTGTGTGTGTGTGTGTGTGTGTGTGTGTGTGTGTGTGAGTGAGACTGTTGAAGCAGAGATCTGGAGGACGTTCACATCACAATCACTGCTTTTGCATTAGTTCATCTCTCTATGCTTGAGATGTTCAGTCTAACCCAGAAATTAATAATAGCCTACTAAAAGTCCCCCTGCAGTCAATAATTGTTTCCTTTAAAACTCATCTTTGATCACCAAAATGACATATTTAATAACATATCTTAAAATATCTTGAATGTAACTCAACACCCTTGCCTCATTTAGTATGCGCGGTTCTATGAATATGCAAATGAGCCCCGCCTCCACTCACTCACTCACTCAGAGATCCACTCGTTGACGATCACACGTTGATCTGATTGGTTACAAGGTCGTTTGTGACGTCAGAAACACCAGCGATTTCAAACCGTGTTTTTGAGACTGTCTTTGGTTCACTGCAGTTTTAAGGAGAAAATACTCAGCAATGCTGTCGAATTTATGAATTTACACATGGTTTGTCTTATGCCCCGTTTACACAAAGGGAAGACGCGGATATTTCCCTGCGGTTTGGCCTCTCGTTTACACGAAAACCCCCTTTTTATCACAGAAAACGATTATTTCTAAAAATTTCGGCCAAAGTGGAGATTTCTGATAACGCCGGTTAAACAGGGTTTTAGGTTCTCAAACGTCACATTATGCGCCAGAAAATGCTTAACGTCATGTGAGCGCCTGGTTTGGCAGAGTTATGATGGCGCTCGATGCCGATCTCCCAGCATGCACCTGACTAGGGCTGTGCAATATGGACAAAAAAAACCTATCACGATTTCCTGATTTTTTTTTTTAGATTTCGATTTTAATCACGATTTTGACACAAACAGACATGCTTTACAGTTTTAATGCATTCTGTGTGAATTTGAAACGTATTTCCAAAGGAAACCAATTAGAGCTTTATCGTGTAGCACTACATCTGGTAAAACGTTACACATTGCTCTTTGTATTGTTGTAAAATACATTCATGAAAAACAAGATAACAAAAATCAAAAAGATCAATTATTTTATATATAGTCTACTATAAAATTAAGACATATATTAAGTATAGCACAGCTGTTTAATGAGGCAACAACATATGATAGATAGGACAGAACAAAAAAGGCTATTAATAATCTTTCGTTGCGCAAAAGTATTATGATATGATTATGAAAGACTCCAATACAGTGCAGCACACAGCGCTTATGCGCATCCAGAGCGCAGAATGATGCGCTTGAAGCAACACAGTCACAGCGCGCATTGAAAAGTTAAAAGCACAAAGGAATGACATATCGATGCATAGTGTATTATATAGTAGGCTATCTATCTATGCAATAGTTTATTGAGCCTTTTCTTTCAACAGTTTTAAATTTCAGTTACTGTGCGCGTGAAGAACAATTCTGCTCTCCAGTGTTGTGATCTAACAGACACAGAAACGAACATGATTAAGGTACAGTCCAGCAAGATGCGAAACCATTGAGCTTTATCTACAGATCAAGTATAATAATATTAACATTGAATCATCTTGGAGAGCGTTTCATCGTTGACTGTCGTAACCGAACGAGAGACGCGCTGTTTGAACTTTGAACGCTGAATGGAGAATGACTGACAGCCGCAGCGGAGGGAACTACTTGTAAACCAATCAGGTAATGGTATTCCCTTACCTTCCCAGAGGAAGAAACTGGTGAGGCAAGCCCCTGCCTGTTTGCAGTTCACTGAATCTCTGGTACCCGCCCGGTCTGTTCTGTTCTCGCGCTCAATTTAGGCGCGCTGCATTCTG
>JAPDVR010000023.1:36582894-36630394 GCA_026230005.1 Gila orcuttii
ACATACTTTCTTGTTGGGTCTAGGTCTGTTTTATCTAAAACTCAATCCTTTACCCTGCTTATTGAAAACTGTCCGGTTAATATTTCCACTCAGGTGAAAAGTCTTGGTGTTATAGGCGTATCTGATGGTTTGCTTTCTTTTGGTTCCCATATTAATAATATTTCACGTACTGCATTTTTTCATTTACGTAATATTGCTAGACTCCGTCCATCACTTTCTCAGCAGAGCACTGAAGTCCTTCACGGGTTGATTATTGTAATTTTCTTTTATATGTCCTTCCTGAAAAACAACTCCATTGATTACAGTTCATTCAGAACTCAGCTGCTAGGATTAATAACCATTCACATACCTCTGATCACATAACTCAAATTCTTTTCCAAATGCATTGGCTTCCAGTTCGTTATCGTATCCATTCAAATTTTTTACTGCTCACATATAAAGCTCTTCATAATTTGGCTCCTCTCTATCTCTCAGATCTTCTTCATTTGTACATGTATCTTTGAGATCATCTTCTGCAGAATTATTGACTGTTCCAAATTTTAAGTTGAGTTAAATTGGTGGAAGGGCTTTCAGTTGTGCAGCGCCGAAATTATGGCATTCTTTGCCATTGCACATTCGCCAGTTGGATTAAATTTCCCTTTTTAAAGCTCAGATTAAAATTTACCTGTTTAGAATTGTCACAGTGTCTGGTTGTGTTTCCCTTGTCTATCACTAGAGGTCCTCGTTCTCACGGTGTCCTCCACATTTGACTTCAATTCCCAGCATTCTGTCTGTCACTGTCACTCATCGGTTCATTGCACTCAGCTGTTCCCCGTAATCATTGTTCCCAGCTGTTCTGTGTTAGTCTTGTTAAATATGTGTATATAACGCTGTCTGTTTCAGTGTGTGTCACGGAGTCCTTGTTTAATGTCACCACACTTCTGATGCCTGTTCTTGCCTGTTTCTTGTTTAGTTTCTTGTGTTGGATTGCCTTATTGGATTTTGACCCCTGCCTGGATGACTACGAGTTTGGATTGCCCTTTAATTAAAAAACTACTGCAATTGGATCTCTCTCTCCTGTGTGTGTTCGTGACAAGAATAGCTTTTAATGATTTGATTGTTTGATTTTATATCTGATCTGTATCTCTGTCTTTTTGCATAGCTTTGTATTTTACTGATTTAGTTTCATGTTGTACTGTGTCCTTGAGTGCCTTGAAAGGCGCCTATAAATAAAAGGTAATATTATACGAGAACACAGATGACAGTGAGACAGTAAAGGTCCAGATGTATTGTGAAAGAGTTCAGGATTGAGTGCATTAACAGGACTGAGTGTTCACAGATGAGATGGGTCTCAGCGTTGTTGTGTATATGAAGAAGAAGAGGGGGCCCAGTACCGAACCCTGAGGTACACCGTAAAAACACATTTGTTCAGTTTACTTAATTCAATTGTGCAAACTCGTTGCCTTAATTTAATTAAGCATAACTTAATTGCGTCAAGTTCTTCTTACTTAATCTATTTAAGTTTTGTCAACTGTGATCTGAGGAAGTGTACTTCCAGAGTGCATTGCGGCATGAATAAATTAATTGCTTTGTTTTACTATTTTTGGCTTTATTTTACCATTACAATTGTATTTGCTATCGTTATTGGGGTTATACTTGACAAGAGACAGCAAATAAAATTGTAATGGTCTAATTAATTAAATTAATAAAAAAAAATGTTACCATTGTTGTGGTTTGCATGCTGAATGTTGAAGTCTGTGTGTGACTCAAACAAAATTGCAAGATATTGTCACAAATATAGAGGGATTATATCAACCCAATTGAAAGTTTATTGCCATAGGTGTTAGCAATAAAATGTTAAAAGATCATTATTATACATGATATATACTTATGTTATATATCATTAATACATTAATTCAAAACATGGAAATAATTTAAGTATAAATATATATAATATTTATTACTTCACTTCCTTTGACATTAAATAACTGTGATTTCATGTTGCACCACTGCATCAATTGGAAGAGAATTACAATAATATAAATGAAGTTCCACGTGCTCAACCAAAGGAAACACTGATCACAATAATGGTGATTGTATAGTGTATACCCATGACTGTTTAAGCGACTGGGATATATTCCCCCTCTTCTGAAGGATATACCCATAATGCAGGACTCAAACATTGTGATGCTCTGTGTGGAGAGGTTTAATAGCAACCCAGGCTCAGTAGAAAAACATACCTTTGGCAACATTTCTGCAAAATAATAATATGTTGCTTCATGCATGTGTCACAACACTTTAAAATGAAATGTGCAGTGAGAGGCACTGAAAAAAATATCATTTTTATCTGAAACAGATGAACGTGAATGTTTTATTACACTAGTTATTGTACATATTATGGCAATTCAGAAATGTAACGTCCGGAGAGTGGTGCTAAAATTGTATTTTTAAATAACGTAGCTCCTATATTATACCATACATTTATAGTATTAACAAAAAGTATTTGAGCTATTATTGTTTCACAAGACTTGTTCCCCAGCGTTCCTCATCACAAGTGCAAGTGTAACGCCCAGAGATGAGTGAAGGCAGGATCCATGTGCAGGAGAACTTTATTAAAATAATAACAATAACCAAAAACATCAAATGTAAACCAAAATAAACATGAGAAAACCAGGGAGCAGAACTGAGAACATCAATGAAACATCCAACAAAGGACAACACCAGACAACGAACATGATAAACACAGCATCTCTTCTCTTCTCTGAGGATGTGGGCGGGGCAACCTGTCACTCACATGAGATCAGCCAATAGCAAACCACAACCATCCAACCATCCAATCGGTTCCCCACAGACACAATCAAGCCCTTTTTTATTCTTCCGTGGAACATGAAAGAAGATATTTTGAGGAATGCCTGAACTGTTTTCTTACATACATTGAAAGTGAATGGGGTTCAAAACAACACTGGATGCGGTCTGGACTGAAAACACTGCAATCCGGGAGACAGATTTTGTGTTGGGAATGCCTCATTTATCCCCCTCTCGGATCAGTGTTGGGTTTAGGCCTTTGCTTGTCTATCTGGATCTGGGAATCCCACAGGCTGTTAGTGTTGTGCTGTCGTGCTGTGCTTGTGCTGGCGTTATTACTGCCTCAGTCCTGCTGTTTCCCAACGCTAGAACTTCACAATGTCAAACATGAGTTTTTTGAGGAGTTTGTGAGAAATATCCTTACAGCTTGATCTATACAGGCTGAATATTTAATGATTAAACCACATAACATGATGAATTTGAGTATTTTAAAATTTGAGTTAGTGGTTTTTTTTTTTGGTAACACTTTACAAATAAGGTCTTATTTATTAACATTAGTTATTTCATTAACTAACATGAACTAGCAATGAGCAATCTATTTGTTGCCGTATTTATTAATCTTTGTTAATTTTAGTTAATACAAATTCAGCTGTTCATTGTTTGTTCATGTTAGTTCACAGTGTATTAACTAATGTTAACAAATAAAGCATTTGATGTTAACAATGTATTAGTAAATGTTGAAATTAACATCAACTAAGATTAATAAATGCTGCATACTATTAATTTTTAGTTCACGTTAACTAAAGTAGTTAACTAATGTTAACAAATTAAACCTTATTGTAAAGTATTACCTTTTTTCTACAAATGACAAGTTCTAAAAACATTTAGATAAAATTCCCATTAAGTTATGAAAACACTATTTCTGAGTTTAAAAAAACGTTTCTTGGTTCATTCTTAGTAACGTGAACATTAAAGGGATAGTTCACCCAAAAATGTAAATTCTGTCAGTAATTACTCTCCCTCATGTTGTTCAACCCCATAAGGCCTTCGTTCATCTTCGGGACACAAATTAAGATATTTTTTATTAAATCTGAGAGCTGGATCACTCCTCCATAGGCTTCTAAGGGATTGAAACTTGTTCCCCGAAAAGTTATTAAAAACATTGTTAAAATAGTCCAAGTGACTACAGTGGCTCAATCTTAAGTTTATCAAGCGACTTTTTGAGCGCAAAAACAAACAAAAATAACGACTTTATTTCAACTATTCATTTCCTTCTCTGTGGGCGTCGAGTCAGTTAGCGTAGTGTGATAGCGTAGTGTGATAGCGTAGTGTGATAGCGTAGTGTGATAGCGTGGAGCTACGTCACATGTAGTGTAATGATGCAGCAAGGACGAAGCAGAGAGAGAATCCAAATGCAGTTCATTTAATAAAATAACAGGTGAAACAACGGAACACGGAACTCAGGACAGGAACACTGAAGCAACAACAACGACCGAAAAACCACAACTGAAACACAGAGGTATAAATAGACAGGCAAACAAGCTAAACAAGATAACAAGGGGGCGTGGCTAATCAGAAACACATGGGAACAATGATCAGACAATTAACAAGACACATGGCAAACAAGGAATCACATGACCGACAAGAACAAGGAACAAGACACAAAACCCACACCGTGACACGTAGGCTCACTATTGGCCGACGCTGGTCATGTGTGTGATGTGTGTGACGTACAACACAGAAGCGCTGCGCTGTTACACTAGTGAACTCACTCGACGCCAACAGAGAAGGAAATGAAGAGTTGAAATAAAGTCGTTATTTTTGTTTGTTTTCGCGCACAAAAAGTATTCTCGTTGCTTGATAAACTTAAGATTGAGCCACTGTAGTCACTTGGACTATTTTAACGACGTCTTTAATAACTTTTCGGGGAACAAGTTTCAATCCCTTAGAAGCCTATGGAGGAGTGATCCAGCTCTCAGATTTAATAAAAAATATCTTAATTTGTGTTCAGAAGATGAACGAAGGTCTTACGTGGTTGAACAACATGAGGGAGAGTAATTACTGACAGAATTTACATTTTTGGGTGAACTATCCCTTTAAGGGAACATTTTATAATTGTGTAAACATTATAAAAACGCTACTTTAGAATATTCTCTAAACGTTCTGAAACAAGTGGTGATATTTAAAAAATGTTCCACTGAAATATTCCGGGGGAAATACAAAATAAAAAACGTTTTATTGACGTTACTGAATGTCGAAAGAACCTTGCCAGAATGTTAGCTAAGGTTATTTAACATTATTAGCCCTAATATTTGGGATAGAGCCATTTCTGAATTTGTATTAATGTAAATAGATCAATAAAATCAATATAAATCAAATATAATAACATTTAACGGCAGTTTTTAATCATATTTTCGCCAGTCCAGGGCTCTCCTGACCCTTTTCTGAAAGATAGAATTGCACAAACCCATCCATGGTATTACATCATCCCCTGTTCAGAGAACAACAGCAGGAACTGAGACTGTGCTTCATGATACACTATGACAGACAGTGAGGACATTCATTCACACACAACTAATTGGATTCTCTCAGCTTCTCTTCAAAACTCATGGCAACAGAACAAGACAGTGGAGGTGGACTTCAGATCATCAGCTGATCTCAACTCATTAGAGCCTGAGAGTCATTACTGCAGCTCCCCAATTAAGAGAAAGAACACACACACACACACACACACACACACACACACACACACACACACTCTTGCTCTCTGTCCTGGACTTTGTTTTGATAAGATCGGTTGCCATGGTAACGGACACAGGTAAACACACCGGGGAGGACGAGAGCCTTCATTCATGATCACTGTCACACATGATGAAAATAATAGCATGAAAACTGTCAAAAGGTTGAATTGTGGCTAGAAACCAAAGCGGCAAAGTAACATAAGGCTCTTTAGGGATACAAAAGATATTAATGAAAACATAATATCTGTTATATGCATACAATAAGATAAGACATAATCCAAAACACAATGCAATATGTAGCACAGTATCGCTTTTACAAACGGCTGTTGAATGCTGTGCTGTGTGTGTGTGTGTGTGTGTGTGTGTGTGTGTGTGTGTGTGTGTGTGTGTGTGTGTGTGTGTGTGTGTGTGTGTGTGTGTGTGTGTGTGTGTGTGAATTGCACTCTATTGCATAAAATTATGTTAGATCTTAACTTTTCTAAAACATTTTTTGTTGTTGTTGCTGCATTGACATCTAACCAACTGGTTCCCAGGGGATTTTTGGTGAATGCTTGTCAGTTCCACTCAAGTTCACATATGTCATTTATCAATAATTTTAACTTTCAACTTTCGACCACTTTTAAAAATATATCCAATAGGCTTGAATTAGCCTACATCACAGTTTGATTACATGCATGTATAGTCAGATGCTGGAGGCATTAGAGGACATTCTCATCCTAGCATTTGATTGGACAGAAATCTGTGTAGTGCAGGATGAGTCATCAATACTTTTGGTCCGAAAGAGAAAGGCCGTGAAAGCATTTAAGTGAATTTAGCCATGAGAACATTAGCATATCCTGAATGTATATAATCCCAAAGTTAAAATAGAAAACTTTTATTTTGATTGCATAGAGTCAGTATAAATAGATTTATTATTTATAAAACCAAGTGAGCTTCTTGTATATTCTTGAGAAGAGTATTTAAAATGAAAGCCATGTGGTTTTCATATGTTGTTATGGTGCAGTGACATTCAAACGTCCTTTTGCTTTCTTTGCATCTTCCAGGTAACATTATCCTACTTTGTAAATCAATATTTTCAATTAAAGTAAGCAGAGTGGACTATAGTCTAATAAGCGGTGGATTCTCTCAATGAAGAGTGTTAGATTGAGGAGTATGAGACAGAAGCCTGCTGTGTGTGTGTGTGTGTGTGTGTGTGTGTGTGTGTGTGTGTGTTCAGCAGCGGACTCGGTTGCTTGTCGCTCGGCCGCAGCGGAGATGCTGGCGCTGTTCTCTCTCTCTCCTCCGCGACACACACACACACACACACACACACACACACACACACACACACACGGAGCGCGCATCATCACGCTCGTGCTTCTGCTGTGAACATCCACGTCTGCTATGAATCCTCCGTCGTGACGGCATAAACACACACACACGCACACACACACTCCGACATGCAGGAGCGGGTGAAGAGCCTCGGAGCGGCCGCGCTGCTGACACTGTGCGCGATCCTCGAGGTGAGTCCAACACACACACACACACACACACACACACACACACACACACACACTGCTGATACTGTGCGCGATCCTCGAGGTGAGTCCAACACACACACACACACACACACACACACACACACACACACTGCTGACACTGTGCGCGATCCTCGAGGTGAGTCCAACACACACACACACACACACTGCTGATACTGTGCGCGATCCTCGAGGTGAGTCGAGTCGCGTCCGACGCACAACACACACAACAAACGCTTCGCCATTTCACATCGTTCTGTTCGGATACACTTCATTATTTCTCCTTTAGCCGCTGGTTGTAGCGTTGATAAACCCGCATACGTGTTTTAAACACATCAGTAACCGTGAGGCTTTGTCTCTGTCCGCTCCTCCTACCTACAGTAACACACCGTGTGTGTGTTTGTAGTAACACACAGTGTGTGTGTGTGTGTGTTTGTGTGTGTGTGTGTGTGTGTGTGTGTGTATCATCATTATCATCATTCACAGATGGAGGAAATACTGTAAACATCATTGTTTGATCAGTTCACAGTCAATGCAGATCTGTGCTTATATCTATACAACAACCCTGCAGTGTTAGAACTGTGTTTTGATTGTTTTAGTCTATCGCTTAGCTTTAGGCTAGATGAAATTAGAGTGTTTGTTATAATTGTATTCAGTTGATTACTATATTTGCGTTGGCCTCGTATTAATTTTCACTGTTGGATTATCACATGCCTTTTACATCCCAATTAAATGCAATTTCTGTTAATATGTGTATGTATACAGTATACTGTGTGTGTGTGTGTGTGTGTGTGTGTGTGTGTGTGTGTGTGTACCATTTTGCTATAGGTTGGCTGTTTTTTTTTTCTTCAAATAACTTCCTCAACCTTTGATATACTGTATTTACATTTCAAACACTTGCAAAGCTGAGGCATAAAGCATCATCAGACCTTCTTACTGTACAGTGGTACGTTGCGTTTGCAGTTACAGTAATGGCATTTCACCGAATCTTTACACTGGCCTGTCAGAGAAGAGAGAGATACTTTGACATTAGCACTTAGACAGGGATAAATCAATATGCCAGCTTATTCACTCATAGATAGTTAAATGCAGAGAGGTTGATCATAAAGCTCTGATTCTTCATTCTCATTCATAGTTTCTCAGTGCAATGATGTGTCTTTACAGCAGTATTGAGGGAACGACGGATGAACATAACTTGAATATGCTGGTTTAATAGAGAGTTATGACACATCTGCACCTGCATCTGTTATGACTCATGTCCACTTGTGCCACAGATATATAATCAGTGGAAGGCATTATGGGTACTGCTATTGAAGCATTTGTTGTTGTTTTAAAGGCGTATAATTGCAAGGAATGGAAAAAAATGTTTTATTTTAAAGGTGACATATTATGCCACCTTTCACAAGATGTAGGCTAATATAAATCTATGGTGTCCCCAGAATGTGTCTGTGAAATTTCAGCTCAAAATACCAGATCATTTATTATAGCTTGTCAAATTTGGTCATTTTTGTGTGTGTCCCTTTAAATGCAAATGAGCTTTTGCTCCGCCTCCGTCCAGAAGAGGGCGGAGTCTTTACACGAGCTTCAGAAACTCCAGCAATAACAAAACAGGCCAATCTCACTCATCCAGAATCCCAGAATAACCAGTAGCGAGTGCAGCCTTACGGAGAGACTCAGGAAGAGTTTCTGAATGTTAGTGGAGACATTTATGTAGTTGTTGTGGAGTTACATTGATCATCTCATCATCATGTTGAACTTCTACACAAGTGTCCACAGTTCCTGAGGTGTTTATAAGACAGCGGTGACATGTTCTGGTCAATAGTGTTCAGTGCTCGTCTCAACGACAGAACAGTTTCAGGCTTTGCTGGATCTTCTGCCGGTGCGTTAGAACTGCTCACTGTTGTCGCTCGAGAAACCGAATGTCAGCTGGTGTGTGTAAACGTGCAGATTAAGAGCCGGGAATATTATAATAAGATTCTCTTCAGATTTTCATGATATGTCCCCTTTAAATTTTTATTTTCAAGCCAGCCTGAAAATTTTGTGAAAGAATATATATGTCATGAAACTTTTAATGCACAAAAATCTGGAAACTTGCTTGTCAGGTCAAATAGTATTCCACAACCAGTCAATGCATATTAAATTACACTTTTGGAGATGACATGATATTATGCATCTAAAAGCCTTTTAAGGAGCATTTTTTCTCCAGTAACACTTTACAATAAGGTTCCTTTGTTTACATGAACTTACAATGAATAATACATCCGAAACATTTATTTCAGTCTCCCTGTGGTGAAGATCTAGCTTTTAATGTTGTTTATATGTCTATGTGGAGTTTTTAATATGCTTTAAGACAAACCATGTGTAAATTCATAAGTCGACAGCATTGCTGAGTATTTTCTCCTTAAAACTGCAGTGAACCAGAGACAGTCTCAAAAACACGGTTTGAAATCGCTGGTGTTTCTGACGTCACAAACGACCTTGTAACCAATCAGATCAACGTGTGATCGTCAACGAGTGGATCTCTGAGTGAGTGAGTGAGTGGAGGCGGGGCTCATTTGCATATTCATAGAACCGCAAATACTAAACGAGGCAAGAGTGTCGAGTTACATTCAAGATATTTTAAATCATAAAGACATTCTTTTCAAGGAAAAAATGTTTAAATATGTAATTTTGGTGATCAAAGATGAGTTTTAAGGGATAAAATGAGTGACTATGGGGGACTTTAACTAAGTTCATGTTGATTTCAACTTTTAATTATAAGTATTTAAAATTATTTCATCAACTTGTATAGTTGAAGTTTCAGTCAAAGATTTCAACCATCTGATAAAAGCATTGTTTTATACTGTAGTTAGTGTCGTTTCGCTCAAGTGTCCGCGTGCAGTTCTGGTTCTGTTGAGGAACACCGATTCCCAGACGCTTTCTGTGAGTTTGAGGAAAGGCTCTTAGACTGTGTGGGATCAGGCAGGAGCTGGCCGACAGCAGGAGTACACACACACACACACACACACACACACACTTCTGCTCTCCTTCACTGAGGGTTTCACTGAAGACTGTGTGTCTGAGCAGAACAACAGCGAAGGTCTGCGGGAGTAAACAACTCCGTAAACAACCATTAACATTCAACCTGGAAAACTCTGGGATTTTCTGCTTACGTCTCTATATTTTGAAAGCGATGACGTTATGAAGGATGATATTTGCGTACAAACATAAATATTTTTTTGAAAAGGCGTGGAATTTACAGTATGGTTATTTGATGTTTTGTTTTATTTTTTTGTTAAAAACTTTACAATAAGATCCCATTAGTTAACATCAGTTAATGCATTGGCTATGACTTACAATACATTTTAAAGCATTTATTATTTTTTGTTAATATACGTAAGTACAGATAGAATTTTTCATTTTTTGTTAATGTTAGTTAATTAATCAATGTTTACAAGTGAAGAGTTCCAATGCAAAAATAAATTAAATGAGCATTTTTATCAGGCTCCTTTGTTTAGGTTCAGTAATTTCACTTTAATGCCAGTGAAAAGGTTATTAGTCAGTTATTGAAATGACTTATTTTCAAAAAATAGAATTTAAATCATTTAATGATTTTTGTTAATAGATTTGTTAATATTTTGTTAATGTTTACAAATACAACTTTTGATTTTAAAAATGTATTAGTAAATGTTGAAATTAACATTGACATATTAAGAAATGCTGTAGAAGAATTTTCACTGTTAATGTTATGAGACCTTATTTTGTAAAATGTTAGTGTTTAGTTTATTATCTTCTCTTTATTGCCTGTCTGTGCGTCATATCTAGTATGTAAAAACACAATATTGTTTCCAGTTGGACTTACATAAGGGTCAATGAGACTGTGTCCGCGATAAGAAAAGAAAACTTTCATATTAGTTTCATGTGGCTTTGAAAATTTTGAGAAAAGTTGAAATGTAATGCCCCATGACGTCATGTGGTGTAACCATCAAGTAAAACGCAGTAAAATATTTTAATTTACATTCAGAACACATGTGAACGTCCACAACTTTATCATTATTTTCAAAAGAAAAAGTTTAAAATATATTTTCCAGGGTAAAATGTGTTTTATTCAAATATTATGAATTATTAATGCATAAATATCATTATGACATTTTACAGCCTGAACTAACCTTGCCATATGAAAAGGTCAAATTATCCTTATGTGACTTTGTTTGGTCGCACCACATGAATTTAATTTAGCAGTTTACTAACTTGCATCCTACTGTACATACACACATATAAAGTGAAATATACTCTCAACTGCTTGATTATTTATAACGTTGCAAAATGTACCTATATTATCGCCCAGCTTTAATCTGCTAAATGCAACTATAATGCACAAAGATATTATAAAAAGTGAACATGATTTTCTGTAAAGCTGCTTTGAAAAATATGAGTTGCAAAAAGTGCCATACAAATTTGTATTCATACTTGATATTCAGTAATATTATTAATTTGATTGCATCGTATGAGAATAATTTGAGATGATGATGACACTATTCCCTACAGCGGCTTTAATTTAACCTGATCACAACTGATGAACTTTACACAGTTATTGAACTGAATCAACACTGAAGTGATATGAGCTGAAGAATAACTCTATTCCATAGAGCTGCTTATAGTTTAATCAAATTTGTTTCATAATTGACAAATTTTGCAACATTGACACAGTTATTGAACTGAATTCAGTTGAATAATGGCAGATATTTTTAATTTCTCTCTTATTTTGTTTTATTTTCTTGTTTATTTTTTAGAACCAGCTTTGAATCAATCTGTAAGCTTATTATATAAAGCGCTATAGAAATAAAGCTGACTTGACAAAAATGCCCAAATTAATTTTAATTCTGAATTTTAAAGCCTGATAATCGTAGAAGAGCTGCATTCAAGTCACGGTATGAAAGGTATGCATTTTTAATGAATAAATTAGTATATGGGACCAAACATTTGAGTTATGTCACTGGCTAAAAAGTCAGCCAATCAGTGAACAGCTTGATTTCTCAGTATGAGACGGTCAGTGAACAGACTGAACACACACACAGTCCCTGTTCTGTGAGGATTTCCAACCTCTACATTTACTAGAACCATCTCTAATGTATGCTTTAATACGGCAGAGAGGAGTGCAGTGGGATTGGGACATAACCACCATTATCTCCTAAACCAGTGACCAAGATCCCATGGGATCAGCATCATGAATCTGCGGTTTCCCTCGCCAAGAGCAATTAGAGCATTTGCAATTCCTTGCATGTATTATGTGTTTATTCCGCAGCAGTGAATGAGAAGCCTGGCTTGAGTCCCTGTGACACTGTTTCTCTGAACAAAATACACGACTCCAGCTCTGAGAAACACACAGAAAATCATTCTGCTGGATTTCCCTGGTGAGAAGACTTGAGCTGTGATCGGATTTATCCTGAAAGCTCGTATCATCACAAGGACTTATCGAAACTGCCGTCATCGCTTGATGACGCCCTAAATAGTGAACATTTCTCAGACTTACGGACTATTGAGATCAGCCTTTTTTCATTCAGTGTAATAATGTGTAGCATTATTTTATTTTTTTCTCTGAGAGAATCAGACGCTGCATACATACATATTTAAATACTGAAAGTAGCAATGGTACCAACTGCACTTTTTTTCAGAAGCATTCCAGTATCTCAGATGCAACCAAATCAATCAAATCTCTCAGCCAATCAGAAGAGAGTGTGGGCGGAGTCTCTCTGCAAGTGCACTCACTCAGATAAGCATATAGTCAAATATTGCGACTGAAATAATATTTTTCATAGAATACACTTGTTTGTTCACAGTTTTTTCCAAATCTGAGGTGATTATCCATTGTCGCTTTCAGTACAGCTATAAATGATAATCAAAATTGGATTAAATTATTTTAACATTAAATACAGCATAATAATCAGTACCTGAGGTTATCATTGTCACAGTTTATATGTTGTGTTTCCAGCCACGACGTCACAGAAATAGAAAACGTTTCTATAATAGATCTGGTTAGGACGTAAACTCTGATTAGCATGCTAACGAAAACCTTCTGGCGCGTCGGGTTAAATCGGTCCCGCTGTATCAGCATCATACTTCATTTTTAAAATGTATTTCTAAGGTGTATGCAACATTTCTCATCCGTTATTCATCCTTACGTAAGTTCCCAGTAAAGCGATGTTGTTGAAGAGAAAGGTCTCGTCTGACACCGGGTTAATCACCCGTCTGTGACGCAGACACAGAGATCTGGCTTTCTGGACGCATTGATCAAGCCGGTATTCTGATCAGTGAATCCTTTGTGTTCCCTGAATCCGAAAGCAATCTTACGGTTGTATAAAACATTTTATTCCATGGACTATCAGCATAAAGTCTGGCCCGGATCTGCTCTCTGAGACGTGAGGAGACATTGAGCAGCTTATATATTACAGTGTGAAGCTAAAGTCATCAACTGAGTGCTCATCAGGACTGAACACCACAGACCAGCCGAGCTCAGCACTGCAGGACTTGCTCCAGCCGCTCTCGCATTCATTACGCTGTTGCTGCAAACAACTGTTCTCAGAAGTGCATGAATATTGATTCTGCAAGAGTGAAGAAGTCGTCATTAGTTGAGCTCCTTCTGTAAGCTCGTCTCAAGGCTTCAGATACAGCATTCATCATGTAAGCACAGCGATTGCTTGTCTAATACATATTCATGAGGTCGAGCTGCTGGCAAACACTCAGATCTGCACTGTAAACTTTGACTTCGCTACTCTTCACAGTGTTAGTCACTACATGACTAATGCCAAAGTGTCCACGGAAAAAAGCCTCGTCTAATCTTCCTGATGTTCGTTTACTGGCACTTTACACAGACAGAGGACAAAACAGGCCTGAAACTCTGTAACACATAACCAGAAGAACAGGGTGTTTTCAGCCGCTGCTCAAACCAACCGTTTCATTTATTCTTCTTCATTTTAAATCAGCTCTGTAAACCCTGACGCTCAAAATAATGAATTGGTTTGAGTAGGACAAACTTAATTTAAACTAATTAGTTCAGTCAAATTAACTTTAGTATTTAGCACTTTCTTTTTCTTTCAAGTTCACAGAACTGATATATTTTAAGTAAACTGAACTGTTTCATTGTTTTGAGTTTTATTAAATTATTTCTTTTAATTTAGACAAACTTAAGTTTAACTTAAACGGCTGGGATTTCTATTTCCCAGCATGCTTTGCCGATGGCACTTGAAAGGGAGAGTAAATGCTAAAATTAAGTGTAATATACTGTAATGTTTTTTTGTGAGCAAGATTAATGTTAAGTGGGAGATTTAGTAGTGATTAATGTTTTGTTATGCTAATTTAGAATAATTTCTATTAATGTTGGTTTTAGGATCATGTTGGTTTTATCATCATGGTGACAGCTGGTGCATGAGCTTTATATGAGAGCAAATTAAACTTTTCTATTGCTGCACTCATACAGGAAGTGATACTGTATAACAAACTATTGTTTACATGTTAACATCTTAGCATGTTAGCAAACTAGCTTGTTAAAGTTAGCTACGTTTATACTAATAAAAGTGTTCACATTGAGATTACATGAAAGTTTTAAGTTAAATGTATGAATTAGTGTACTCAAACATTTTAATTGTTCTTAACTTGAAATGTTTAAGTACAAAATAAAAATCTGCCAGTTCTGCTTACTTAAACTTAACATTTTTTAACTTAAAAAAATTTGATTGTCTGATTGTCTTAAATATTTCGAGTTTTGCCAACTTATTCGGGTTTACAACCAGGTTTGTCATTTTTTGGCCCTTTTTTCATAGTTTAACCTGAATTTGTGCGATTGTTCAATAAACATCAACATTATATGTTATTGTTATATATAACATTATATCATTATATATATAAACTGTATGTCATAATCAAAATATGTAAATATTTATAAATATCTAAAGTAACAAATTTAGCCTAGTTACTGATAGCTACTGACTAACTGTAACTAATTATTAATAACTTGTTTTCCATAAATTAAACAAAAAAGATTAGATTTTTTATTATTATTACAATAACTTAAGTGCTTTACATTTACTCCTGACACTTTTTGCTCATGTTAAAGTGAAGGCAGGTTTGTTTAATCATAACAGGATTGAATCATTGAATTTGATGAATACAGCCACTAACATTTATTATAAATGCGGTAATTTACTTGTAGGGTCCAAATGATGCTGAACATTCATTAGGTTATAATTAAAATAATAAAATTTTCAATATTATGGTATTTTGTGTGATTTTAATTGTTGTATGTTATAGGCCAAAATCATAATTTTAAATGTAAAGTTTAAAACTAGCTGTTTTCCATGGTATGTTATATATGTTATATATGTACACCAAAGTGTTTATCCCGTCTTCAGTGTCACATGATCCTTCAGAAATCATTCTAATATTTTTGTACATTTTCTGCCATTTTTGTAGAAACGATGATATATTTTTCATGAATCTGATGGACAAAAAGTTCGAAAGAACAGCTTTTTTATTGTCAAAAAGTGTTTATTTCTTTAAAAAAAATGATGATCCCAAACTTTTAAATGGTGGTATATAGTTTTTGTATTTTATATTATTATATATTTTTAATTTTATATTATGTATTTTTGTATTTATTTTACATGTTTGCCTTCATTCTTATATAACAGTGTGGAAAGGCACGTATGCTGATAGAAAAACATGTTTAGAAGAACGTAAAAGTGCTGATCCTTTTTATGCCTGGATTATTTCCTTCAATCCATAATGCAGTGCATAATTCAAAATACAGCTTTAAAAAATCTGTACAGAAAATGCATATTTTCGCGGCACATTGAGTGTGGGAGTGAGATCCAGCCCTGACCCGCGTCTGTTCAGTCTGTGTGTTTCTGCTTCAGAAATGTGAATTATACATTTGTCCATTATACCTTTTAAATGCTGACATTCTGGTTATGCAGAGTTTCAGGAAGGTTTGATCATCACCAGTTTTTTCAGTATTGAACGCCTCTTCTAGACTTTCATATTGTCTTCGCAAAATGTCTCTCAACATTTATTTTGGGGAATCAACGCACAAAAAAGATATATTTTTTACAATATTCTACATTGATACAAATAGGAGTTATTTATTCACACTTGGAGTTATTTTCCTGCTTGAATGTTGATTATTTTCCTCATATTCTCTATTGTTGCGGCTCCTCTCTTCCCAGTCTGTCAGTAACGCTCTGTTTACTTCCTGTCTCTATGAAGCCCCTCCTTCTGAAAAGCACACTGTGCTCTGATTGGTCGGCTGGATCAGTGTGTTGTGATTGATCAAGTGTAATAATCAAATCGCATAATTCCCTACTATATAGACCTTATGCACCAGAGAAACGAGCGCAGCATCTTTAGAATATTGTCTTTGAACTTCAGTTTTTGCGGTCGCTCTGTATATTTCTATGGCTTTGCTGTCCAGGAGTAATTAGCTTTTGAAGTGGATTTACTTGATGTAAAGTTAACGAAAGTTATCATGAGGATTGTAATGTTTAAAGCAGATGTCTTAACAAATGTCAGTAGACTGGGAAGATTTTAAAATAAGCCGTTCATTCATAAATACGAAGGATCGCTGTGAAAATACAGACCAGAAGACAAAAGACAACGAGCGCAGCGCTGAAAAGGGGCGGGGCTACATACGTCTATAGTAGCATAGGCAAAAAACAGTATGTGACACAAGAAGTATGTCCAAATAATAAATATACACAATTGAATTGATTTACCCAGGATGTGGTAGATTTAAAAAATAATAATAATAAAAAAATAATAATAATAATTTTGTAACATTTTCAGAATATATAATTTATAATAGTTAATTATATGTATCTTAATTTTTATTTTGCTTTTTTGCAGTGCATAGAAGCAAAGAAGTATTGCTGGTATTTTGAAGGAGGATACCCCATCTATTTCATGTAAGTACTATCACTTTTATTCTCAAACTCTCTTACCTTGTAACCAATCAGATCAACGTGTGATCGTCAACGAGTGGATCTCTGAGCTGAGTGAGTGAGTGGAGGCGGGGCTCATTTGCATATTCACAGAACCACGCACACTAAATGAGGCAAGGGTGTCGAGTTACATTCAAGATATTTTAAGGCATGAAGACAGTTTTCTTAAAGGAAAAATGTTTAAATATGTAATTTTGGTGAGTTTTAAAGTTCCCATATTGTCAGAACTGAAATCTCCTGTCTGTGTTCATGATAACAGAGGTCTAGGTCTGTGAAACTACCATATAAGTTTCAAAACAGTCGATCACAGACAAATGCACACAGCCTGCATAAAGTAGCTGTGCCTTTTCACGAGCCGTTGTGACTAACGTATAAATGTGATGTCAGAACTACTCAGTCCCGCCTTCAGTCTCCTCCCCCACCAATGGTGGATCACTCAGAAAACAACAGGCCAATCAGAAGAGAGGCTCATGAATATTAAGTAGACAGGCCAAAATCGAGCTGTTCTTGGCAGAGCTCCTGAGAAAGGAGCGGTAAACATATATTGAGATGGTTTTTGGTACTTTTACGTCAAATATACATTCTTAAGGACATCAAAACCTAAAATAAAACTACAGAAAGTTGTACAATATGGGACCTTAAAGGGATAAAGTTATTGACTACAGGGGAACTTTAAAACAGTGGTTTTGTTCATCTCTCTTATTTTTTTAGCTCTAACGTTCACTCAGCGCTCCACAATCACCATGCATCAGCTCCACATATCTCATTATGCAGGAAAATCGGACATTCCTTTCACTTAATCCTGCTATCTTTCAAGCGTAGTTCATTAACACCACAGTCCCTTTCACTCGTTGGCCATCTTTGAGACGGCTGTTCAGATTCTCCAAAGCTGTTCAGCAAGATTACGATCCAACAACTACTGTACATAAATGTTCTTTCTAAATCCTCAAAACGTGACAAAAAACTGCATTTCTCAGGGTAGAGCAGCAGGTGATGTGATGCGATGACTATAGGAGTCAGCGATTGGCTCTTTTATTTAGGAGGCGGGGCTTATTCCACCATATTGCGCATTAATGCACTTTCTCCCACTCATTGTAACACGAGTGCACGTCTTGGCGAATCTAAAGTGTTTGTATACCTGTATGCCTGCTGCCCTCAAATATATTCCTCATTTTAGTAATATTGATATATTAATATTTATTATAATATTTTAGCTTTTATTGTTATAAGTTTAAAAATGACAAAAAGTAGTAAATATAACAAAATCACATTTATTATATTTTTATTATTTCTGTTTAGCTTTAATTTGTATGTATTCCACTTTTAGTTTTAGTAATTTTAGAACATCTTATTTTATTTCAAATAGTTACATTTCTAATTATTTCAAGTTTTGTTTTGTTTTGTGTTTGTTATCTAGTATTTTATTTCAGCTTTATTTAAATTAACAGAAATGATTTTGGTAACACTGTACAGTTAACATTAGTTAATGCATTAGTTAACTTGAACTAACAATGAGAAATATAATTTTGCAGCCTTTATTAATCTTTGTTAATGTTAGTTACAAATAAATGTTTTCGTTGTTTGTTCATGTTAGTTTACTAACAGATGCAACTTTTGATCTTATTAAACATGTATTAGTTAATGCAGAAATTAACATTAGCCGAAATTAATAAATGTAATGTTCATTATTAGTCCATGTTAACTAATGAAAACTTATTGTAAAGTGTTGCCATGATATGAATAGTTTTAGTTAACAATAATGACACACACTCATAAATAGATGAATGTCTGTAGATCTTCACCCAACAGGAAGTAGCTCTGATTGGCCGGTTTCCAGCTCAGTGACATCATCAGCACTTTTCAGGTTATTCATATCTTTCTACACTGAGAGAGAAAAATACCAGGGCTGATTTCCGATGAGAACAAACGGTGAACCTTCACATCTGCTGCGTTCACCCAAAAAATCTAAATTCCGTAAATTAATTCCGTATTAATAAATCATGTCGTGCCAAACTCTATATGATTTTTAATGTACTCTCGAATGCAAAAAGAAGAAATTCTGAATTACATCCTGTTACAATAAATGGTAAACAAAGTTTTTAAGCTTCACACTAGTTTTATGCTCTTTTTGAAGCTCCAAGGCTCTAGTTCTGTTTATTGTAATTGCCTTTGTGTTCGACAGAAGAGAGAGAGAGAGAGATTTAAATGGGAGAGAGAGAGAGCGTCACATGACAGAGATGAAGTCACATGACAGAGTGATGCTTGTGTGATTTGCATAAAGGCTCAGGACTGATGAAGCGTCCGCTGGGAGTGTGTGAGGAGTGTGTGAGGGGTGTGTGAGGGGTTCATCTGCAGCCTCCAGTTATAATGCTGCATGTTTGGTTCTGCTTGGAGGATTTGCTCCTGTTGTCCTTCTGTTATCTGTGTGTATGTGTGTGTGTGTGTGTGCGTGTGTGTAAACCACCTCAGTAGCAGCTGGAAATAATCAAATCCTGCCTCCATCAGGTCGAGGACATCGAGTCTGTAAACTATGATCTTCTGTAAACAGGAACAGCGTGAGCTGGAAGAGTCAGAGTCTGAGAGTCTGCTTCTGAATATAAACTGGATGTGTCGTGGAAGTCTGTGGATGTGGAAGTCAGTGGCTGTGGAAGTCAGTGGCTGTGGAAGTCAGTGGCTGTGAAAGTCAGTGGCTGTGGAAGTCAGTGGCTGTGGAAGTCAGTGGCTGTGAAAGTCAGTGGATGTGGAAGTCAGTGGCTGTGGAAGTCAGTGGCTGTGGAAGTCTGTGGATGTGGAAGTCAGTGGCTGTGGAAGTCAGTGGCTGTGGAAGTCAGTGCTGTGGAAGTCAGTGCTGTGGAAGTCAGTGGCTGTGGAAGTCAGTGGCTGTGGAAGTCAGTGGCTGTGAAAGTCAGTGGCTGTGAAAGTCAGTGGCTGTGAAAGTCAGTGGCTGTGAAAGTCAGTGGCTGTGAAAGTCAGTGGCTGTGAAAGTCAGTGGCTGTGGAAGTCAGTGGCTGTGGAAGTCTGTGGATGTGGAAGTCTGTGGATGTGGAAGTCAGTGGCTGTGGAAGTCAGTGGCTGTGGAAGTCAGTGCTGTGGAAGTCAGTGCTGTGGAAGTCAGTGGCTGTGGAAGTCAGTGGCTGTGGAAGTCAGTGGCTGTGGAAGTCAGTGGCTGTGGAAGTCAGTGGCTGTGGAAGTCAGTGGCTGTGGAAGTCAGTGGCTGTGGAAGTCAGTGGCTGTGGAAGTCAGTGGCTGTGGAAGTCAGTGGCTGTGGAAGTCAGTGGCTGTGGAAGTCAGTGGCTGTGGAAGTCAGTGGCTGTGGAAGTCTGTGGCTGTGGAAGTCTGTGGCTGTGGAAGTCTGTGGCTGTGGAAGTCAGTGGCTGTGGAAGTCAGTGGTTGTGGAAGTCAGTGGTTGTGGAAGTCAGTGGCTGTGGAAGTCAGTGGCTGTGGAAGTCAGTGGCTGTGGAAGTCAGTGGATGTGGAAGTCAGTGGCTGTGGTGGCTGTGGAAGTCAGTGGCTGTGGTGGCTGTGGAAGTCAGTGGCTGTGGAAGTCAGTGGCTGTGGTGGCTGTGGAAGTCAGTGGCTGTGGAAGTCAGTGGCTGTGGAAGTCAGTGGCTGTGGAAGTCAGTGGATGTGGAAGTCAGTGGCTGTGGAAGTCAGTGGCTGTGGAAGTCAGTGGATGTGGAAGTCAGTGGCTGTGGAAGTCAGTGGCTGTGGAAGTCAGTGGCTGTGGAAGTCAGTGGCTGTGGAAGTCAGTGGATGTGGAAGTCAGTGGCTGTGGAAGTCAGTGGCTGTGGAAGTCAGTGGCTGTGGAAGTCAGTGGCTGTGGAAGTCAGTGGATGTGGAAGTCAGTGGATGTGGAAGTCAGTGGATGTGGAAGTCAGTGGATGTGGAAGTCAGTGGATGTGGAAGTCAGTGGCTGTGGAAGTCAGTGGCTGTGGAAGTCAGTGGCTGTGGAAGTCAGTGGCTGTGGAAGTCAGTGGCTGTGGAAGTCAGTGGATGTGGAAGTCAGTGGCTGTGGAAGTCAGTGGCTGTGGAAGTCAGTGGCTGTGGAAGTCAGTGGATGTGGAAGTCAGTGGCTGTGGAAGTCAGTGGCTGTGGAAGTCATTGGCTGTGGAAGTCAGTGGCTGTGGAAGTCAGTGGCTGTGGAAGTCAGTGGATGTGGAAGTCAGTGGCTGTGGAAGTCAGTGGCTGTGGAAGTCAGTGGCTGTGGAAGTCAGTGGCTGTGGAAGTCAGTGGCTGTGGAAGTCAGTGGCTGTGGAAGTCAGAGGCTGTGGAAGTCAGAGGCTGTGGAAGTCAGTGGATGTGGAAGTCAGTGGCTGTGGAAGTCAGTGGCTGTGGAAGTCAGTGGCTGTGGAAGTCAGTGTTTTTTGTTATTGAGAGCAAAAGCAGCAACATCAACGTTTCAGTCAAGATATGGTGTATGTGTTACGGTCCTATCTCCAGATTTTAATTACATTTTAAATTAAGTTATTAGTCACATGCACATTTTTAAAGCGGTGTGTGTTTTATCAGAGTTCTTTACGCCTCACTGAACAAAGTAAACAAGACTTGCTGTAAATATCAGAGTCAATGTGGACGCTTATGTTTGTCACATCGAACGGCAGCAACTTTTTAACTGTGGTTTTTAACTTTTTAAAAGTTCAACCAAAAATAAAAATCATCATTTACTTACTCTGTGTCACGTCGGTGGCTGTAGTGAAGGGTTAGTGTAGTGTAGTGTAGTGTATAGTGTAGTGTGTTGGTGTAGTGTAATTTTGTGTTGTGTAGTGTAGTGTATAGTGTAGTGTGTTGTGTGTAGTGTAGTGTGTTGGTGTGTAGTGTAGTGTAGTGTGTTGTGTAGTGTATAGTGTAGTGTGTTGTGTGTAGTGTAGTGTGTTGGTGTAGTGTTGTGTAGTGTTGTGTTGTATAGTGTATTTTTGTGTAGTGTAGTGTATAGTGTACTGTAGTGTGTTGTGTAGTGTAGTGTGTTGGTGTCTAGTGTGTTGGTGTAGTGTCGTGTTGTGTTGTATAGTGTAGTGTAGTGTTGTGTAGTTTAGTGTGTAGTGTATAGTGTAGTGTAGTGTGTAGTGTAGTGTGTTGGTGTGTAGTGTGTTGGTGTAGTGTGTGGTGTAGTGTTGTGTTGTATAGTGTAGTGTAGTGTAGTGTGTTGTGTAGTGTAGTGTGTTGTGTGTAGTGTGTTGGTGTAGTGTAGTGTTGTGTAGTGTATAGTGTAGTGTGTTGTGTGTAGTGTAGTGTGTTGGTGTAGTGTTGTGTAGTGTGTAGTGTAGTGTTGTATAGTGTAGTTTTGTGTTGTGTAGTGTAGTGTATAGTGTACTGTTGTGTAGTGTAGTGTGTTGGTGTGTAGTGTGTTGGTGTAGTGTGTAGTGTTGTATAGTGTAGTTTTGTGTAGTGTAGTGTGTTGTGTAGTGTAGTGTAGTGTGTTGTGTGTAGTGTGTTGGTGTAGTGTAGTGTTGTGTAGTGTATAGTGTAGTGTGTTGTGTGTAGTGTAGTGTGTTGGTGTAGTGTTGTGTAGTGTGTAGTGTAGTGTTGTATAGTGTAGTTTTGTGTTGTGTAGTGTAGTGTATAGTGTACTGTTGTGTAGTGTAGTGTGTTGGTGTGTAGTGTGTAGTGTTGTATAGTGTAGTGTGTAGTGTGTTGGTGTGTAGTGTGTTGGTGTAGTGTTGTGTAGTGTGTAGTGTAGAGTGTTGTGTAGTGTATAGTGCAGTGTAGTGTGTTGTGTAGTGTAGTGTGTTGGTGTGTAGTGTGTTGGTGTAGTGTTGTGTAGTTTTGTGTTGTGTAGTGTAGTGTGTAGTGTAGTGTGTAGTGTGTTGTGTAGTGTGTTGGTGTGTAGTGTAGTGTATAGTGTAGTGTATATATAGTGTATAGTGTAGTGTAGTGTGTAGTGTAGTCTGTAGTGTATAGTATAGTGTAGTGTAGTGTGTAGTGTAGTGTATAGTGTAGTGTGTTGTGTAGTGTAGTGTGTTGGTGTGTAGTGTAGTGTATAGTGTAGTGTAGTGTATAGTGTAGTGTATATATAGTGTATAGTGTAGTGTATAGTGTAGTGTAGTGTATAGTATAGTGTAGTGTAGTGTTGTGTAGTGTAGTGTGTAGTGTATAGTGTAGTGTGTTGTGTAGTGTAGTGTGTTGGTGTGTAGTGTGTAGTGTAGTGTATAGTGTAGTGTATAGTGTAGTTTAGTGTATAGTGTAGTGTAGTGTATATATAGTGTAGTGTAGTGCTACTACAAAAGGACTACAAAGATGGCCGACGGAACAGGAAACAGGAAGTATAAGTAAAGCCCAGGGAGGAACACAGAGAAGATGAGGTGTTGTTGTCCTTCAGAGTGTTGGTCTCGTCTTCATGCGGTTAAAGAGTTTACTCAGCTCAGATTGTGTTCGATTGGTCAGATCAATGCATAGACCCAGACGTTATCTTTTATTTTTTTTTATTTTACCTTTATTTTACCAGGAATTCTCATTGAGATCAAAAATCTCTTTTACAAGAGAGACCTGGCCAAGGTAGCAGCCATACATAAACACAACATTAAAAATGCTACATACAATCATGACAAAATTCTCAAAAAACAACAAAAATAAGCCTCTCAAGAAAAACAACCTCACGTCTCCTTTACCACATTCTTTATGATGCTCTTAAACTTATCAATTGATAAACACGTTTCTAGTTTAAGATCTTTGTGCAAATTATTATCTGAGGGTTTTCTGTGCATTTTCTGCACTGATCGTAGAAGGAAAATCTGCAAAGCGATTCAAACAAAACTCAGAACTATGAATTCATTGGCTGAAACTATTTTTTAAAGTAGTAACTTTGTGAATGACAGTTATTCCAGTTCAGCAGAAATCTGCGGTGCGTATGAATGACTTATGAATACGGTAACACTGATGCGGCTCGGCACAGATTAATCTTCATTGCACAGCCTCACAGATCCTGCTTTCTCTTATGATATGAAGTGTCAAAACAGAGAAAGATGAAAGATGAGAGAAAAATACATCAGGGAAACTGCAGCGTCCGCTTTCCAGTAAATATACACGAGTGAATAAATGATTTAATGGCAACATATAAATCACATTATGTCGTGATTTAACAGATTATCAAGATGAACTTTAACTGGACCAACATAAAAAATATTGCAGATGATTTAGATTTGAGAGAAAGCATCATTACTCCAGTCTTCAGTGTCACATGATCCTTCAGAAATCACTATAATATGATGATTTGATGCTCAAGAAACATTTATTATTATTATCAGTGTTAAAAACAGCTTCATATTTTTGCGGAAACCGTCATACATTTCATTTTCCAGGATTCTCTGATGAATAGAAAGTTCAAAAGAACAGCATTTATTTGAAATATAAACATGGATCTTACTGATCAATTTAACGTATCCTTAAAGAATAAAAGTATTAATAAATAACAGAAATCTGACTGACCACAGACTTTTGAATCATAATCAGGGTTGATCTCTGGTGTTTGATATGACATCATTTAAACCTGGTTGACACTGACCGTTTTGTCTCTCCGGTTTGTCTCTAAATGAGCTGGGCTTTTAGGCATTGGGTCGAGCGAGCTTTACTTGGGTCGCATCAGCGCTTTGATTAGCGAGTCATTAGCAGACGCTGTTGAGATGAAGCTCTTGGCTAAACGGCCTTTGATTCGTACAGTCTTCTTATTCTGTCATGTTGAAGAGCTTTCATCGTTAATCCCTGTTTGAGCTCTCCTCGCCCGTCACGGACACAACACACACTCAACAAACCTTCATTACTCATCCCAGACAGAACCATAGTGTCGGCCCAGATGCGGAATACACGTGTGCCAGATGTGTGCCGGATCTGGGCCGACACAGACTGGGATCATATCAGATCAGAGCTTTTCATCACACACTCGACGCAATGCAGCGCCAGGCGCGACACGAGTGTGTTCTGCTTCACTGCTAGACGAATCTAAGTATTCATGTGGACATATGTCTTGGTAAAGATACACAGATGGAAGAATCAGTAAAGTGACAGTAAATCTGCTTATGTTAATCTAACAACAAAAGACGGAGAAATTCACTCACTGTTCTCGACTGAATAACTTGAAGTGAAATGGAAATGATGTGTTTGTGACGTGTGTATGCTCTGGTCCACAGATGCCGCTCGTATGAAGACTGCTGTGGGACTCGCTGTTGCGTTCGGGCTCTTTCCATACAGAGGCTCTGGTACTTCTGGTGAGAACGCCCTTTTATTCTGCCTTTATACAGTTTAAATTGTGTTTCATTTCACTCTAAAAATAAAGGTTCTATATTGGCATCGATGGTTCCATGAAGAACCTTTAACATCCAGGGAATCGTTCCATAGATTCTCCAGAGTATTAAAACTTTCTTCACACTAAGAAAAAAATAGCCTTTCAAGAACTGATCACTGAAAGGTTCTTTGGAGAATAAAAAATAAAAAAGGTAATTAGTCTTAATTTATTTCACAATTATGACATTTATTCTTACAGTTGTGAGTTTATATTACAATTTGGACTTTATAACTCACAATTGAAAGTTTATATCTCACAATATTGTGTCAATAAAAAGTCTGAAAAACTTTTGTTGGTTAATTGTTAGTAAATGTAACAAATAATTACAAAGAAATGACAAGTTACACATTGAATTAAATGTGACATTTTGAAGTAGAAAGAAAATGTGTATTTAGAAAACTGTATCGAACTTTAATATCTGCCATTTATCACAGAATAAAACGTTTAAAAAGATAATTCTGACTTTATAACACGCAATTCCGACTTTATAACACGCAATTCTGACTTTATAACACGCAATTCTGACTTTATAACACGCAATTCTGACTTTATAACACGCAATTCTGACTTTAACACGCAATTCTGACTTTATATCACGCAATTCCGACTTTATATCACGCAATTCTGACTTTATAACACGCAATTCTGACTTTATATCACACAATTCTGACTTTATAACACGCAATTCTGACTTTAACACGCAATTCTGACTTTATATCACGCAATTCCGACTTTATATCACGCAATTCTGACTTTATATCACGCAATTCTGACTTTAACACGCAATTCTGACTTTATATCACGCAATTCCAACTTTATATCACGCAATTCTGACTTTATAACACGCAATTCTGATTTTATATCATGCAATTCTGACTTTATATCATGCAATTCTGACTTTATATCACGCAATTCTGACTTTATAACACGCAATTCTGACTCACGCAATTGTGACTTTAAATCACGCAATTGTGACTTTAAATCACGCAATTGTGACTTTATATCACGCAATTGTGACTTTATATCACGCAATTCTGACTCACGCAATTGTGACTTTATATCACGCAATTGTGACTTTATATCACGCAATTGTGACTTTATATCACGCAATTCTGACTTTATAACACGCAATTCTGACTTTATATCACGCAATTCTGACTTTATAACACGCAATTCTGATTTTATATTACGCAATTCTGACTTTATAACACGCAATTCCGACTTTATAACACGCAATTCTGACTTTATATCACGCAATTGTGACTTTATATCACGCAATTCTGACTTAATAACACGCAATTCTGACTTTATAACACGCAATTCTGACTTTATAACACGCAATTCTGACTTTATGTCACGCAATTCCGACTTTAGAACACGCAATTCTGACTTTATAACACGCAATTCTGACTTTATAACACGCAATTCTGACTTTATATCACGCAATTCCGACTTTATAACACGCAATTCTGACTTTATAACACGCAATTCCGACTTAATATCACGCAATTCCGACTTTATAACACGCAATTCTGACTTTATAACACGCAATTCCGACTTAATATCACGCAATTCCGACTTTATAACACGCAATTCTGACTTTATATCACGCAATTCTGACTTTATAACACGCAATTCTGATTTTATATCATGCAATTCTGACTTTATAACACGCAATTCTGACTCACGCAATTGTGACTATATATCACGCAAATGTGACTTTATATCACGCAATTGTGACTTTATATCGCGCAATTCTGACTTTATATCGCGCAATTGTGACTTTATAACACGCAATTCCGACTTTATAACACGCAATTCTGACTTTATAACACGCAATTCCGACTTTATATCGCGCAATTCTGACTTTATATCACGCAATTGTGACTTTATATCACACAATTCTGACTTTATAACACGCAAATTCCGACTTTATAACTACCGATTCTGACTTTATAACACGCAATTGCAACTTTATATAAAAAAAGTCAGAATTGTGAGATAAAAAGTTGTAATTACATTTTTTATTTTGTGGCGGAAACAAGCTTCCAGCTATCTGTTGCAGCATAAAGCTAATTATTGTTTATTTTAAAAGCAGTTTTTCACATGTTTTCTTGATGAGGGCTGTGATTGGCAGATTGTGTTGTTCTCGTCTCTGATAGGCTGCTGCTGATGACGGGCGTGCTCTTCTGCTGCGGCGCGGGATTCTTCGTTCGCCGGCGGATGTATCCGTCTCCGCTCAGCGAAGATCCGGCCTTTAACGTGTCCTTCACCAGACAGCCGGTCAACACACCAGGTGAGGACTCAGCTCATGCCAAACAATCTCAACACCTGAAGGTTTCATACATCAACTGAGCAAAAATCAGCATATGTGACCCTGGACCACAAAACAGTCACAAGGGTTTAAATTGAGATTTATACATCATCTGAAAGCTAAATAAATAAGCTTTCCATTGATGTATGGTTTGTTAGGATAAAACAATATTTGGCTGATACAACTATTTGAAAATCTGAGGGTGCAAAAAAATCTAAACATTGAGAAAATCGGCTTTAAAGTTGTCCATTTATGTTCGCGATTGAGCTGCATTCACTCACAAAAATAATATATTTATATATTTACGGTAGGAAATTTACAAAATATCTTCATGGAACATGATCTTTACTTAATATCCTAATAATTTTTGGCATAAAAGAAAAATCAATAATTTTGACCAATATATTGTTGCCACAAATATACCGGTGTGACTTGTGACTGGTTGTGTGGTCCAGGGTCACATATCTTCAACAAACTCTTGTCTAAGGCATCAGTCACTGATTGCCAGCACCTAAATCTCCTGAGCTGACTACCTAGACAAAACTTTTTTTTTTGTGCTGTTTTTGAGTGCTTTGTGAGTCACTAATAATAATTTCTTCATATGTGGAGTGTTTCACATCAGTCTCTATGAGGTTAGGATGCTGCCTATGTGAACAGCTCACTAGGTTTTAGAACACAGCCTGAGTGATGTCATATTCGGAAACTACGACAGGACAAATCTTGTCCTTATTGATTATGATTATGATGCTGCTGCTACAAAATATGTCCCTCATCTCACAATTTGGCCTTTTTCTGAGACAAACCCGGTTTGTAAACGCAGCTCCCGAATCCTCCCTCTCCATTAGTGTTGGTAGAGGCAGATATTACGAGTCGGCTCCTGCTGAGAGCCAAGGTTGGCACTTCAACACACACTTGATTTATTTCCTCATCTCTGAGCCAAACCAGCAGAAAACTGCAAATGAGTCATTCTGGTGTGTGAGGAGATCCGAGCCAACATACGCCACACACGCCACTAACGCCACACACGCCACTAATGCCACACACGCCACTAATGAAAAAAAAAAAGTAAGACTGTTAAGTTAGCACTTTTAAACATCCGCTCACTTAAAAATAAATCACTTCTAGTCAACGACTTAATTACCACATACAACCTGGATTTTATGTTGCTAAATGAAACTTGGCTAGAAGACATCTGCAGTGCAACAGTCCTCAATGAAACAGCCCCTCCTAACTTTACTTTTATGAGTGTCTGCAGAGCTGTTAGAAGAGGTGGAGGTTTAGCTGCTCTTTATAAAGATGTCTATCAATGTAAGCAAATATCATTTGGGAGTTACCCGTCTTTCGAATATCTGGGTATTGTGTTAAAAGGTGCTCCACGCATTTTACTTATTGTTTACAGGCCTCCAAAATACTCTCCAGCCTTTGCTGAGGACTTTACAGAACTGTTATCAACAATTTCCTCAGTTTTATCATTGCTGGAGATTTTAACATTCACATAGATAATGCAGAAACCAATATGGCAAAAGAAATCAAAACTGTTTAAAAACTTTTGATCTGACTCAGCATGTACATTGACCCACACAATCGTGGAGACACTCTAGATTTACTTATCAGTAAGGGTCTAAACATTTCATCGATTGTTATTAAGGATGTAGCACTGTCTGATCATTTTTGTATTTTCTTTGATATATTGATCTCTCCTGCCATTGAAGCTACATCTGTGTCTGTCAAGAAGAGATGCTTAAATGAGAACACTAGTGTACTATTTATGAAGGCCATATCTTTAACACCAAGCATATCTGCTGACTCTGTTGATTTTCTCCTTGATTCTTTTAACTCAAAAGTTATAAGTATAATTGATGATATTGCTCCAGTGAAAGTCAGGAAGAAGAATGGCAGACAAAAAGCACCTTGGAGAAACTCAACAGCAGTGCAAAATATGAAAAGACAATGCAGAAAAGCAGAGCGCATGTGGCAGAAGACAAAACTTGTAGTCCATTATAACATCTACAAAGACAACATCCATGCTTTCAATAAGGAACTAGGCAAAGCTAGACAGACTTTCTTCTCAAATATTATAAACAGCAATATAAACAACACACACACTCTTTTTGCTACTGTAGAGAGACTGACAAACCCCCCAAGCCAGATTCCCAGTGAAATGCTCTCAGAGGGCAAGTGCAGTGAGTTTGCTTCTTTCTTCTCTGAGAAAATCAATAATATCAGAAAGGTGATCAGCTCATCCTTGAGTTGCGCTGGGGTCAGGCAGATCAGACCACAACCTGAGAAAGTAGTCACTATGTCTGATTTCGAAGAAATTGATGGCAACATTTTGGAAGAAACCGTACAGCACCTTAAAACATCATCCTGCGCCCTTGACGCACTTCCCACATCTTTTTTCAAAAATGCGTTACACAGCTGAGAAGCAGATCTCCTAGAAGTGGTAAATGCCTCACTTCTCTCTGGTAGTTTTCCAAACTCCCTGAAAACTGCAGTTGTCAAGCCCCTCCTGAAAAAGAGCAATCTGGATAAGACCATATTAAACAACTATAGACCGAACTCAAATCTTCCTTTCATAGGCAAGATCATTGAAAAAGTTGTCTTCAATCAGCTGAACAAATTCTTAAGCTCGAATGGATACATTGACAATTTTCAATCTGGTTTCCGACCGCACCACAGCACAGAGACAGCTCTCATAAAGATAGTAAACGATATTCGCTTAAATACTGATGCAGGCACATTATCAGTGCTGGTACTACTCGACCTCAGTGCTGCATTTGACACTGTCGATCACGACATACTTCTTGACAGGCTGGAAAACTGGGTCGGGCTTTCTGGGATAGTCCTGAAATGGTTCAGGTCATACTTGGTAGGGAGAGGTTATTATGTGAGTATTGGAGATCATAAGTCTGAGTGGACACCCATGACATGCGGAGTCCCTCAAGGCTCAATTCTTGCGCCACTCCTATTCAACCTGTACATGCTCCCAATGAGCCAAATAATGAGAAAGAACCAAATCTCTTACCACAGCTATGCAGACGATACACAGCTCTACTTAGCCCTATCGCCTAACGATTACAGCCCCATTAACTCTCTGTTCCAATGCATTGATGAAGTAAACAGTTGGATGTGCCAAAACTTTCTTCAGTTAAACAAAGACAAAACTGAAGTCATTGCATTTGGAAACAAAGATGAAGTTCTCAAGGTGAACGCATACCTTCAGTCTAGGGGTCAAACAACTAAAAATCAAGTCAGGAATCTTGGTGTGTCTCTGGAGTCAGACCTTAGTTTCAGTAGTCATGTCAAAGCAATAACTAAATCAGCATACTATCACCTGAAAAATATTGCAAGAATTAGATGCTTTGTTTCCAGTCAAGACTCAGAGAAACGTGTGCATGCTTTCATCACCAGCAGGGTGGATTATTGTAATGGACTTCTCACTGGCCTTCCCAAAAACACCATAAGACAGTTGCAGCTTATACAGAACGCTGAGCAGAACCAGAACATATGAACACATCACACCAGTCCTCAGCTCTTTACACTGGCTGCCAGTTACATACAGAATTGATTTTAAAGTATTATTACTGGTATATAAATCACTCAATGGCCTAGGACCTCAATACATTGCAGATATGCTTACTGAATATAAACCCAACAGATCACTCAGATCATTAGGATCACATCAGCTAGAAATACCAAGGGTTCACTCTAAGCATGGCGAGTCTGCTTTAAGCTATTATGCCAGCCGCAGCTGAACCAGCTTCCAGAAGAGATCAGATGTGCTCCTACAGTAGTAACATTCAAATCCAGACTCAAAACACTTCTGTTTAGCTGTGCATTTACTGAATGAGCACTGTTCGTCCGACTGTTTGTACTGTATTTTATTTTATGTTTTAATTATTCTGATTTCATTTGATTATTTCTGTATTTTATCTTTTATTCTAAACTGTTTTAATTATTCTGATTTCTTTTGATTATTTTAATTTCTTCTATGTAAAGCACTTTGAATTACCATTGTGTATGAAATGTGCTATATAAATAAACTTGCCTTGCCTTGCCTTGCCTAATGCCACACACGCCACTAATGCCACACACGCCACTAACGCCACACACGCCACTAATGCCACACACGCCACACACGCCACTAATGCCACACACGCCCCTAATGCCACACACGCCACTAATGCCACACACGCCACTAACGCCACACACGCCACTAATGCCACACACGCCACTAACACCACATACGCCACAGACGCGCCACACACCACATACGCCACTAACGCCACACACGCCACTAACGCCACACAGGCCACTAACACCACATACGCCACAGACGCGCCACACACCACACACCACATACGCCACCAACGCCACACACGCCACTAACGCCACACACGCCACTAACGCCACACACGGCACTAACGGCACATACGCCAAACACGCCACTAACGCTACACATGCCACTAACGCCAAACACGCCACTAACGCCAAACACGCCACTAACGCCAAACACGCCACTAACGCCAAACACGCCACTAACGCCAAACACGCCACTAAAGCCACACACGCCACTAACGGCAAATACGCCAAACACGCCACTAACGCTACACATGCCACTAACGCCAAACACGCCACTAACGCCACATACGCCAAACACGCCACTAACGCTACACACGCCACTAACGCCACACACGCCACTAACGCCAAACACGCCACTAACACCACACACGCCACTAACGCTACACACGCCACTAACGCCAAACACGCCACACACGCCACTAACGCCAAACACGCCACACACGCCACTAACGCCACACACGGCACATACGCCAAACACGCCACTACCGCCACACACGGCACATACGGCAAACACGCCACTAACGCCAAACACGCCACTAACGCCAAACACGCCACTAACACCACACACGCCACTAACGCTACACACGGCACTAACGCCAAACATGCCACACACGCCACTAACGCCAAACACGCCACACACGCCACTAACGCCACACACGGCACATACGCCAAACACGCCACTACCGCCACACACGCCACTAATGCTACACACACCACTAATGCCACACACGCCACTAATGCCACACGCCACTAATGCCATAAGCCACTAATGCCACACACGCCACTAATGCCACACACGCCCCTAATGCCACACACGCCACTAACGCCACACAGGCCACTAACACCACATACGACACAGACGCGCCACACACCACATACGCCACTAACGCCACACACGCCACTAACGCCACACACGCCACTAACGCCACACACGCCACTAACGGCACATACGCCAAACACGCCACTAACGCTACACATGCCACTAACGCCAAACACGCCACTAACGCCAAACACGCCACTAACGCCAAACACGCCACTAACGCCAAACACGCCACTAACGCCACTAACGCCAAACACGCCACTAACGCCAAACACGCCACTAACGCCAAACACGCCACTAAAGCCACACACGCCACTAACGGCAAATACGCCAAACACGCCACTAACGCTACACATGCCACTAACGCCAAACACGCCACTAACGCCACATACGCCAAACACGCCACTAACGCTACACACGCCACTAACGCCAAACACGCCACTAACACCACACACGCCACTAACGCTACACACGCCACTAACGCCAAACACGCCACTAACGCCAAACACGCCACACACGCCACTAACGCCACACACGGCACATACGCCAAACACGCCACTACCGCCACACACGGCACATACGGCAAACACGCCACTAACGCCAAACACGCCACTAACGCCAAACACGCCACTAACACCACACACGCCACTAACGCTACACACGGCACTAACGCCAAACATGCCACACACGCCACTAACGCCAAACACGCCACACACGCCACTAACGCCACACACGGCACATACGCCAAACACGCCACTACCGCCACACACGCCACTAATGCTACACACACCACTAATGCCACACACGCCACTAATGCCACACGCCACTAATGCCACACGCCACTAATGCCACACACGCCACTAATGCCACACACGCCCCTAATGCCACACACGCCACTAACGCCACACAGGCCACTAACACCACATACGACACAGACGCGCCACACACCACATACGCCACTAACGCCACACACGCCACTAACGCCACACACGCCACTAACGCCACACACGCCACTAACGGCACATACGCCAAACACGCCACTAACGCTACACATGCCACTAACGCCAAACACGCCACTAACGCCAAACACGCCACTAACGCCAAACACGCCACTAACGCCACTAACGCCAAACACGCCACTAACGCCAAACACGCCACTAACGCCAAACACGCCACTAAAGCCACACACGCCACTAACGGCAAATACGCCAAACACGCCACTAACGCTACACATGCCACTAACGCCAAACACGCCACTAACGCCACATACGCCAAACACGCCACTAACGCTACACACGCCACTAACGCCAAACACGCCACTAACACCACACACGCCACTAACGCTACACACGCCACTAACGCCAAACACGCCACACACGCCACTAACGCCAAACACGCCACACACGCCACTAACGCCACACACGGCACATACGCCAAACACGCCACTACCGCCACACACGGCACATACGGCAAACACGCCACTAACGCCAAACACGCCACTAACGCCAAACACGCCACTAACACCACACACGCCACTAACGCTACACACGGCACTAACGCCAAACATGCCACACACGCCACTAACGCCAAACACGCCACACACGCCACTAACGCCACACACGGCACATACGCCAAACACGCCACTACCGCCACACACGCCACTAATGCCACACACACCACTAATGCCACACACGCCACTAATGCCACACGCCACTAATGCCACACGCCACTAATGCCACACACGCCACTAATGCCACACACGCCCCTAATGCCACACACGCCACTAACGCCACACAGGCCACTAACACCACATACGACACAGACGCGCCACACACCACATACGCCACTAACGCCACACACGCCACTAACGCCACACACGCCACTAACGCCACACACGCCACTAACGGCACATACGCCAAACACGCCACTAACGCTACACATGCCACTAACGCCAAACACGCCACTAACGCCACAAACGCCACATACGCCAAACACGCCACTAACGCTACACATGCCACTAACGCCAAACACGCCACTAACGCCACACACGCCACTAACGGCGAATACGCCAAACACGCCACTAACGCTACACATGCCACTAACGCCAAACACGCCACAAACGCCACATACGCCAAACACGCCACTAACGCTACACACGCCACTAACACCACACACGCCACTAACGCTACACACGCCACTAACGCTACACACGGCACATACGCCAAACACGCCACTAACGCCACATACGCCAAACACGGCACTACCGCCACACACGGCACATACGCCAAACACGCCACTAACGCCACACACACCACATACGCCAAACACGCCACTAACACCACACACGGCACTAACGCCACACACGGCACACATGCCACTAATGCCACATACGCCAAACAGGCCACTAACGCCACAGACGGCACACACGCCACTAATGCCACACACACCACAGGCGGCACACACGCCAATAACACCACACACGCCACTAACACCACACACGCCACTAACGCCACACACACCACAGGCGGCACACACGCCACTAACACCACATACGGCACTAACACCACACACGCCACTAACGCCACACACGCCACTAACACCACACACGGCACACACGCCAAACACGCCACAGACGGCACACACACCACTAACACCACAGATGGCAAACACGCCACTAACACTACCAGGGTTTCCTGCAGAAAATGTGTTAGTTAAGGTGGTGAAGGTGGTGGTGGTGGTGGGGGGGATTTGGAATTGCATAACCAATTTTTTAGAGTGCCGTACCCCTCTTTCACTTAGACTGCAGTCACATTTTTTTTTTTCACATATTTGCCCCCTTTAATCAATTTTTCCATTTCATTTTTTTACCTTTTGTAATACCTTTAAAAAATAAATAATTCTTTAAATAAAACAATGTTCAATAAATAGGCAATGTTAAAAATCGTTTAATATTAATAAAAATATTATATTAAAATCGCCAGTAGGTGGCGGTAACTCATTGTCTTTATGTGTAAGTCATCGAGTCATTCATTGAATCTCACGATTCGTTCAAAGCCACAGATTTCGTTGCAAAATAGAGCAATAACAATAAGACTGACTATACTGTTTTAAATGTAGTAAATCACTTAATGTTACCCTTTTGTTTTGTTTTTTAACTGTTGTATAAAATCAATGTCACATTTGAAATCGTGTGGATATTCACTGCTGGATATCAGCCTGCATTTTGTTCGCACAAACAGCGCAAGCGGCTCGTGACAGAACACAGACAGACTGAATGACGCTTCAATTTAAGTTGAAAATCTCAAATGAAGATTGCTGAACTCCAGCTTGTCTGCGCTTCTTGAGCAGTGTAGAGAGCGCGCGCGCATGGTTGCCAGCTACTATTGAAACGACCGGGTAGAAAACAAGTTCTTTTAACAGAAAAGCTCTGATTTGGGGGTTAAATTATTGAATTCTGGCATTTGTGGCCACAGCGGATGAAACTTTCCTATTTCAGACGACAAACTACGCTTGGCTAACGTTACTATCTTGTTCTGTAACTCACTTGCCTAGTAACCATAGTAACGGTGCGCACGCTTTCGCGCTTTCTGCTATGACGTGGAGTGCGTCATACTCCACACACTCCACATACTCCACACACGCCAAACACGCCACACACGCCATTCACTCCACTAACGCCACAAATGTCACACACGCTACACACTCCACTAACGCCACACACGCCACAAACGCCACAAACATCACACACGCCACTAATGCCACAAACATCACACACGCCAATAACGCCACATACACCACACGCCACAAACGCCACTAACGCCAAAACCGCCACACACGCCACTCACTCCACTAACGCAACACACTTCACTAGCGTCACACACGCCAAACACATTATGAAATGTGTTTCACATTCATTTTTACGCACTGATGAATGAGTCGAAATGATCAGAAAAAATGTGCAGAGAACTGATTATATAGACTGAGAATAAAACATTGCTGTACAATTGGCAATATTCATAGTTTCATGGTAAACTATTTTCCCAACCACTAAAACACATATTAGGAAAATAGGTCACTTTTGTATGACTTTAATAAGTTTGTATCTGTTCTGAGGGAAAAAGAACCGGTCATTATATTTGCTTCTTGAGTGGACAAATGAATTGAAAATCTGAATAAGGCTGCAATTCCTTGGGTTTTATTTCTAAGGCTTTTATTTTTCAAAGGACAAATTAACATCAAAAAGGAGAAGCACTCTCTTGTTTATCTTACAGTACGTTGTTAAATGGAAAAACAAAATAAAAAGGGTCGCTTGAGCTCCAGTTGAAGCAAACGAAGCTTGACACGCATCAATTTGACTGAAGCTAATCCATAGAATGGCTAGAAGTCCAGTTTCTTGCAGTAAATCTGAATGATATCTTGCATTCGTAAACATATATAGCTCTAAAAAGTAGGTAGGCTTCATAAAACACCATAATTATACATCAGCCCTTTAACTCTTTTACAGCACACAGGATTGATGCGGTTAAGCTCTGATGTTTCCCTCCTCTGCGCTTCTACATTCCCTTCAGCTCATTAATATCTGACGCAGCTTTCAACAATATTCAGTTTACATGTCAGGTACATAAACAGGAGTTTGTGCATTCATTGATAAGTGCTTGCAGAAGTGCTGCTTCTTGAATGTTTTGATGGTTTCAGCAGAGCTGGACGAGGTTTGCTGAAGGTTTTGGGAAAAAAGCGATTATATATACACTCACCTAAAGGATTATTAGGAACACCATACTAATACTGTGTTTGACCCCCTTTCGCCTTCAGAACTGCCTTAATTCTACGTGGCATTGATTCAACAAGGTGCTGAAAGCATTCTTTAGAAATGTTGGCCCATATTGATAGGATAGCATCTTGCAGGAGATTTGTGGGATGCACATCCAGGGCACGAAGCTCCCGTTCCACCACATCCCAAAGATGCTCTATTGGGTTGAGATCTGGTGACTGTGGGGGCCATTTTAGTACAGTGAACTCATTGTCATGTTCAAGAAACCAATTTGAAATGATTCGAGCTTTGTGACATGGTGCATTATCCTGCTGGAAGTAGCCATCTGAGGATGGGTACATGGTGGCCATAAAGGGATGGACATGGTCAGAAACAATGCTCAGGTAGGCCGTGGCATTTAAACGATGCCCAATTGGCACTAAGGGGCCTAAAGTGTGCCAAGAAAACATCCCCCACACCATTACACCACCACCACCAGCCTGCACAGTGGTAACAAGGCATGATGGATCCATGTTCTCATTCTGTTTACGCCAAATTCTGACTCTACCATCTGAATGTCTCAACAGAAATCGAGAACATTTTTCCAGTCTTCAACTGTCCAATTTTGGTGAGCTCTTACAAATTGTAGCCTCTTTTTCCTATTTGTAGTGGAGATGAGTGGTACCCGGTGGGGTCTTCTGCTGTTGTAGCCCATCCGCCTCAAGGTTGTGCGTGTTGTGGCTCCACAAATGCTTTGCTGCATACCTCGGTTGTAACGAGTGGTTATTTCAGTCAAAGTTGCTCTTCTATCAGCTTGAATCAGTCGGCCCATTCTCCTCTGACCTCTAGCATCAACAAGGCATTTTCGCCCACAGGACTGCCGCATACTGGATGTTTTTCCCTTTTCACACCATTCTTTGTAAACCATAGAAATGGTTGTGCGTGAAAATCCCAGTAACTGAGCAGATTGTGAAATACTCAGACCGGCCCGTCTGGCACCAACAACCATGCCACGCTCAAAATTGCTTAAATCACCTTTCTTTCCCATTCTGACATTAAGTTTGGAGTTCAGGAGATTGTCTTGACCAGGACCACACCCCTAAATGCATTGAAGCAACTGCCATGTGATTGGTTGATTAGATAATTGCATTAATGAGAAATTGAACAGGTGTTCCTAATAATCCTTTAGGTGAGTGTATATATACAGTGCTGCTTGAAAGTTTGTGAACCCCTTGCAGAATCTGTGAAAATGTGAATAATTTTAACTAAATAAGAGGGATCATACAACATGCATGTTATTTTTTATTTACTACTGTCCTGCATAAGATGTTTTACATAGAAGACGTTTACATGTAGTACACAAGACAAAAAAATAGCTGAATGTATAAAAATTACCCTGTTGAAAAGTTTATGTACCCTTGATTCTTAATACTGTCGTTTCCTGGATGATCCATGGCTGTTTTGTGATGGTTGTTCTGGAGTCCCTTGTTTGTCCTGAGCAGTTAAACTGCACAATGTTCTTCAGAAAAATTCTCCAGGGCCCGAAAAATCTTCAGTTTTCCAGCATCTTTTTCATATTTGAACTCTTTCCAGACTGTATGATTTTGAGATCCATCTTTTCACACTGAGGACGATTGAGGGACTCAAACACAACTATTAAAACAGGTTCAAACGTTCACTGATGCTCCAGAAGGAAACACAATGCATTAAAGGGTGGTTGATTATGATTTCACTTTTCTAACTTTAGTTAGTGTGTGATGTTGCTGTTTGAGCATAAACAACATCTGCAAAGTTATAACACTCAGAGTTCAGAGCAAAGGGAGATATTTGCTTTTAAAGAAATCGCTTTTTAAGGACTACAACAAACGGCTGGTAGCGACTACACGACATTCTTCCCAGGTTAGTGACATCACAAACCCTAAAATTTACATAAACCCTCCTGGAACGTGATTTATAGATTATCATGACAGAATATGCTAATCAGTGACTAAAGACAACTACACATAAGCTACATAAATTCATCAACTAACCCTTCAGAATTGTTGTCTACATGTTGTCACTTCTTTAGTCTCTCCATCTTTGTCTAAGTCCGGTTTGAACTTAAAAGGCTAAAAGTTTTTGAAATTCTCAGTGCATGTCTGTGTGAGGTAATCGAAGCTGCTAAGAACTATCTGTTGAAGCTCCGCCCCCTGTGCCGGGAGCAGCAGCTGCATTTAAAGGGACGGACAAAAAACTTTTTGCTTACCCTCAAAAAGTCTGCTATATAAAAAATAAATGTGTGGTATGTAAAAATATCTGTGGGGTATTTTGAGCTTAAACTTCACATACACACTATGGGGACATCAAAGACTTATTTTACATCTTGTGAAAAGGGCATTATACCACCCCTTTAAGAGCCAGGGGGTGAAAACATTTGACGTCATGGCAGGAGGCTATAAAGCGCACAGAGACCAAACATGGTCAGCTTCTGTCTTTTTTTTGTTGTTTGTCCACAAGCATATTATATATCTAGACACAAGTATAATGTGCGAGCAATTCATATTTTGGATCGTGTGTTCCTCCCTGCCCTTGTTTCATTACGAGTGGGGATACATATGATTTATGTGTTGTTTGTTTGGGAGTGGAGCATGCACGGTCAGCTCTAGTAAAAGGGGGCTGAAAGTGTTCATTCATAAATTCCCAATGTGTTATATATGCACTATTGAGAGTTTTAGCTCTGCTCATGTTGGCTTCCTTCTCGAGGAAGGAAAGTGCCTCGAGATGCGTCCCATTTTGGATCTGCAAGTTCTGAACGCATCAGTCATGCAGCTAAAATTCAAAATGTTAACCTTGAGACAAATCATGCCACAGATCAGATCTGAGGACTGGTTTGTCACGATAGATCTCAAGGACGCGTCCTTCCACATATCCATCCTTCCATATCACAGGAAGTTCCTGAGGTTTGCTTTAGGGGCAAAGCATACCAATATCGAGTTTCGCTATGAGTTTCGAGATAGTGCTATTCGGCCTAGCACTATCACCCCGCACTTTCACGAAATGCGTAGATGCAGCTCTGGCGCCTCTTCCTTTCGTTTACTTGTTTTCAGGACGCCTCTTTCTTGCCCGTTCCCTGTTGAGGCGTTTGGATGAGCAATAGGAGTCCTGATGTCCCAAACCACGCCTAGAAAAGTGGTCTTCTGTAGTGGAGAAAGCACTCTTTTTGGCGTTTAGCCGTAACCCCAACTCTTTCATGTGGGCGAGAAGGACATCTCGTTGTGAGATTTCAAACGGAAGAAGAAATGGAATTCTCTACCCGACAGAGATTTGAGAAACCTGTCAGGATGGGGAGCTTGGTATTCGGCATCCAACGTGATACCTTTTGGCCTGTTGCACATGAGACCCTGCAGTGGTGGCTCAGGACTAAAGGGGCTGAGGCCCAGGGAAGGGAGACTCCACCCCGAGGTGGTGGAGCTCATATGGAGTTTCAGATGTGGCTCTACTGCATCTGTACATGGTTTCCCTGATTGTTCTACTCCCGGGAGTTCTGGAGAACAAAGTTATGGAAGTGTGGGTTTGGCCTCTGAGGGAGCCAGTCAGTCAGTCTCTCAACTAAGGTTGTCGAGACCACGATCTCTCTTGAGCTCCCTGCACAGGAAACAGACCGGTTTCCTCCGTGATGCGTTGGAGCAGGAGGATTATGGCGGCTTTGTAGCCTTGTATTTGGGGTATCCCTACAAGAGGTGTGTGATGCGGCTGGCTATTCCTTTCCGCACACACTCATCGGGTTTACAACCTAGTTTTGGGCTTCACTCCTGGGTCCCAGGTGATTCTGTCTTTGTTGTGCTCTCCTGATATCACACAAGACAGGCACTGGTCACTATGGTGGTGTTGGTATAGACATTCCCACAGCGTCAATCTCAATGCAACTCAAGTTACCTTGAAAGGGAACTAGTGTATCTAGTGTACCTCAGTTACTAGTGTATCTTCGGTTCCCTGAAGAGGGAACGAGATGTTGTGTCACCATGCCATACTTTGGCTGTGCCTGTGACCGACTTGCTTTGACCTATCAGAAGGTTACAATGTTTGGTCTGGGTGTGCTTTATATCTTCCTGCCATGACATCACCCGCCTAATCGCCATTGGACTGATTTCACAAGCGCTTCATGACGCAAACACGCAGAGCATTCCCACAGCGTCAATCTCGACGCAACGTCTCATTCCCTCTTCAGGGAACCAAGGTTACAGACGTAACCGAGGCGTTTTCCTAACCAGGTTCCAGCTTGGCACAGCAGTTAATTTCACATCGAAAATGCACTAAAACTAGCGAAAAACTTAATTCATGTCTCAGATCAGCTCATTCTTCCAGAACACTAGCAGAGGATTCACTCAACAAACACACTTTATCACTCATAAAACACAGACCTGAAAACACTAACAGGAGCATTATACAATGATATCTTTTGTAAAATGTATTTTATAATTCACTGCAGTTTGTTACATGTCCATGTTTACTTTAATATACAAAATTATTCCTAAATTTCCCCTTTTGCATGGATGGTAATAAAACTGAAAGACTAACACTTGTGTAGATTTTCAGCTACATCTAATTGTTTTGATACCATTTCATTTTTTGTTTTTAATGTTAGGTTTCGAGTTGAACAGTTTTGTAAGGAGTGTGTAAATGTGCAAATTGGCCTGTGTGGAAGATAAATTAGAATGAATTATCACACAGTATGAGAGCAACTTTGTAAAGTACTCTTATATCAACCACCAGTATTTTCAGTCCCACTTTTATGTCCCTCAGTATGACGGCAACTTTATATCAGATACAGTTTCTACTATTCCAGTGACAGATGTTGACATTTTACAGCGCTAGTAAACCTTGACATTAATTCATTCCCTGTTTCTCCAACAGTCTCTCAGCAGCCGGGTATGCAAGGCTACGTTGACCCCTGCGTCGCCATGACGACGACCCTGGCCCCTGCCTACCCCGGGCCGACCCCGGCAACACATGTGATGAGCTCCTTCCCTCCGCCCCCGTCCTACTGTAGCCACCCACCGCCCTCGTACGAGCAGGTGTTCAGCGGCGCAGAGAAGAAGAGCCACACACAACCCTCGCAGTGAGAGCCACACACACACACACTTCCTTTCGTTTGCTTGTTTCAGGACGCCTCTTTCTTACCCGTCCCCAGTCGCGTCGTTTGATCGGAGGGGCAACAAAGAGAACAGAGTCCTGATGGGATGTGGGATTTCAAACGGAAGAAGAAATGGACTTCTCTACCCGACAGAGATTTGAGAAACCTGTCAGGATGGGGAGCGCAGAAGATAGTGTGAGTTTCAGATGTATTTGCGATTGCGCAAGGGTTTCGGCTGTGTTCGCGAGTTTAGGCTGTATTTGCGAGCGCGCGCGAGAACTCGTGTCGGTCACAATGATCCGAGATGATCTGACCCTTGACCTTCAGGAGAACAGGTGCTCCGGAACCATCCCGACGCCCAACCTTACTCAAGAACCCCAAAAGCAGGGAGTTTCGTACTGTAGACATTCTGATCCACATCATGCATTTGAGCTGTTGCTTTGTTCCAATCTAAACGCCTTAATGGGCAGAAATTTGAAATAGATGATGAACTCATATGCAGTGAGTCTATTGAAGCCATGCTCACAGAGCAAAAGGGAATCTGTTCACATCTTTTCTGGTTTACTTCACCCATAATGCCCTGTTTCTGTGGATGGGCTAAGGCTCGTTTCAGGTTAAACGTCTCTGGGCCTCTGTAGATTCATTATTATCATTGAAATATGTGCAGAAGAACCAGAAGGCTTGACCCCCAATGAGAAATATAGCTGAAGTTTACAGTGTTATTTGGAGGGAGTGATGCATTTACTGCTTGAAAACATTTTAGCCTCGTAATTAGCATGAACACGGATAACATGTGAAGCAAACAGACACAGTACTTTAACATTACATTCATGCATTTAGGAGACTTTTATTCAAAGCGACTTTCAAGAGAAGAACTAAAGCCATTTTTTGGAGCCAATAATATTTGTAATATCCAGTGCCAGATTTATTTCACTAATCAAGCTTTCTATATTTTCCAATAGTTATTTTACAAAGCAGACATATGAATCTCTTGAAAACTCTCACATTTAAACCCTCAGTTCAATTAAATAGAATTAAAAACAAGAAATTATAGTTTGCATGAATAAATGAAGCCTATTTTTAGGACCATTTAGGAACTTTTATTTGTTGATGACAGTTAAGCGCATTAACCCTCTGCTGCTGTTCGGTCATTTCTGACAGACAAATTTCAAGTTTTTTAGAGTTTTGGTAAAGGTTTTGGCACTTGCTGTATGAACTCAAAAAACAATCATGGACACGATTGGAAAAGGTTAAATGGTCCTGGGAAAAATAGTCAAATTTGTTTTGCCACGTGAGCACTAGAGGGTTAATAATAATTTGGGGAAATGTGGTTAATTATTAAAAATGTTAATGCAAAATTTTTTTTTTTTTTTGGTGAATTACGACCCAGACATGTTCTTGGTAAGATTCACCCACATATACGTAAATAATGATTATTGTTTGGAAAAGTATATCAAATTTGGAGGCTATTTCCAGAACCCTAGAAGTGAAATGTCAATGTGTTTTTTATTTAAAATGTACTAAATATTAATTCAACATGTGAGTTACTTGACAGGGCATATGTGGAAAAAACAAACTGACTGTAAAGTTGCAAATTTTGCCTACTTGTGATTAATATTTTGAATGCCGGCTGGTTAATATTCTTGATGTTGTGACCGTGAACAGAATGCACCTTCGGGATCAGGAATGCCAACGTTATGGAAACACTCACATTTATACGACCAGGTCTTTTCACCTGAACATATTTTCAGTGCATAAATTGCATTATTTATCAATTTACTCACTATTATTGACTGGAAAACTGCCCATCATTAATTGGTCCTGGTGTATTTCAAGATATGTTTGGAAAGTGTTGTTTTTTTGTAGTCGTGGTTTTATTGTTAATGTTTTATTTGTCATACGCTTGAAGTTTTAACTATGCAAAGGAGGGATGTTGAACTGGTAAGAGGTTGTTCTGTTGAAATTGAAGAGATGTTTAAGACACTGTAGTGTGATGTCATCAGTTGATGAATCTGACGGAGAGTTTTCTTTAGTAATTGCACTGTTTCCTACAGTCATCGACACACCAGCAACCATCAGTCAACCCTGTCAGTGTCCGATGCGCTGCTGTAATAAAGCTCCCTCTCTTTCAGACGTTTGCTACACCTTTCACATGTGTTGGGTTTGCTTTAATGTGTTTGTTGCTCTTTTGAGGCTTTGTTCTACTCACACTCTCTTTACTTCCATAATCATGACATTTTATTGGAACTAATGGCCATAACATCAGACGACCCACATCAGGCTATTACTGATGATGATAATATTACAGAGCCGTTTCTGTAGGTTATGCTGAAGGTTCAGGATACATCTTGCAGATTTTTTTTAAAGCACACATTGCACACAGTCATCTCATGTTGAAATGTAAACACAAATCGTAATATACTCACAAAGGGAAATTATTTCATGAGAAAACGACCACGATTGGCAGGAGATGTTGTCCTGCATCATTCAGTTTAATTCAGAAAGACAAAAGTTCACAGCCTTTTACTGTTTATCAAATATTAATCTTCTTAATCTCTGAATATTTTTGCTAGGAAAATGAATATGAAAAATACTTCAACCAAAAAACCAAGACATTTGTAAAAGTGGGCGGAGGATGTTGCACTGTAAGCCACGCCCACTCTTCTGATTGGCTCGGATCTGCCAAACAAATCAGGTTTTTGTCAGGAGGGTTTCTGATTCACCACTGTGTGTGTGTGTGTGTGTGTGTGTTGGATCCAAGGACTGGGATGTGTTAGAAAAAAGGTGTTTGTACAGATATCTGAGAATGATCTTTTGACCTTTTCTACAGTTTTATTAGAATCAGACATGTGACCGGTTCAGAAAAGCCCAATTTATTGAGACATTCATATCACGTTCTGCCTGAGGAAACGATATTTACATTCTTTCAGGTATAATGGATTTGACTGGAACGAAACACAGACACAGCACATACTTGACAAACACACGGAGTCGGACTGGGAGTAAATTGGCCTAAAGACACACAAACACACTCCGACATGAGCACGTTTTCCATCCGCATGCAGAGACGACACCGACGAGCGAACGCTCCAGTGATTCACCAACACACATGCAAACACAAGAAACATGATGTGCTGTACGACTATGACATCAACTACAACTCAAACATGTATTAGCTTCAAATATAATCCGACAGACTGATGAACACAAGCTACAACACAGAACTCAAGGCGTTGATTGAAATTATAGGCTGACGGTTGTTGTTTGTGTCCGTTTTAAAGGGTGTGTACCCGTACCATCCAACGCTGTCACAGCCGGGAAACTCCTCATACCGGAGCAAAAGTCTATGAGTCCAGACGCACAGGTCAAAGTTCAAAAGCAGGGAATCTGGATCCCTCGGGCTGGAGGACGTCTGAGAGATAGTGGACGGCTCCTGCCATTCCTGCACACAAAACATCCGGGTTATTCATAATATCATACATTTCATGTGCTCAAAGTCGTCCTGAAAGGGAAGTTGTGCTGGTCTTTTCTCCTCTATTGTGTCGTATATCGAGTGAAACGCTTCAGGAACAAGAACAAATGTGGGCGGGGCTTGATTGTGTCTGTGAGGAACTGATTGGATGGTTGTGGTTTGCTATTGGCTGATCTCATGTGAGTGACAGGTTATAGCCCCGCCCACATCATCAGAGAAGAGAAGAGAAGCTGCAAGAGGAACTTATTCTCATTCAACATTATTAACACAATAATGATGATGTGCACCCATAAATCATTTACAATAAACACTGCGATATTCCATAAAAAATAAAGATGTCCATTTCGATTTAATGGTGAATTTAAATCCAAAAGCCTAATTGAATTAGACTAGAATTATAAATACAGACTAATTAAATTTACAGAGAGAGAGAGAGAGAGGATCAGGAAACGTTGAGTGAACACAGCTTAAATATATCTTTAATGAATTAATGTTTTTTAAAATGGCTGAAATAATTTTTTTAATTGATCTTTTATTAATCAAGGACGCATTAAATTGATCAAAAGTGACAGTAAAGACATTTATAATGTTACAAAATATTCTGTTTCAAATAAATGCTGTTCTTTTGAACTTTCTATTCATCAAAGAATCATAAAAAATAAATTGTATGACGGTTTCCACTGAAATATGAAGCAGCACAACTGTTTTCAACATTGATAATAATAAATGTTTCTTGATTATCAAATCATCATATTATAGTGATTTCTGAAGGATCATGTGACACTGAAGACTGGAGTAATGATGCTGAAAATTCAGCTTTGATCACAGGAATAAATTACACTTTACTATATATTCACATAGAAAACAGCTGATTTACATTAGAATAATATTTCACTGTTTTTACTGTATTTTTGATCAAATAAACACAGCTTTGGAGAGCAGAAGAGAAAAAAACTCAAACTTTTGAACAGTATGTATATAAAGACTATATAATTATCCAATATAAACTGTAATAATGCGCTACACAATAAAAGGAGCCCATTCTCACAGTCAGAAATCATGTCAACTGTACTCATAACTGGCCGTCAGAACATCAGGCTTCAGCACAGATGATGATGTCACTGATGATGTCACGACTGCAGTTGAAATGTGCTTTTGAGAATATTGAAGAGAACAGTTTGAGGAGACGTGATTATTAATTACCTTCAAACAGGGAATAGGGCCGGTCAGGGATGCGGCAGCCGTGCGTCCCGTAGTCTAGACACCATTCAGCAAACTAGACACACACACACACACACACGAGTTGTCAGAAAAACATCACCTGGAACACCAAACACGGTTTATAAGAAAACATTGATCCGGCTGAAGTGTGTGTCTATGC
>JAPDVR010000023.1:36632894-36640394 GCA_026230005.1 Gila orcuttii
GGCCGTTATAATATGGTGGCGCCAAATAATTTTTTAACCAGGTGCTGAGGGGTGGTAGATATAAATACTATTTATAAATGAGCAAAAATGGGACACTTAATAATATTTAATTATTTTAATTATGACAATTAAAGTATTCATTTCATTAATTAATTTAAATTAACAAGCAACAAGTGCATTTGTAAATCCGGTGACACGCGTCCATTGATTTTTATTAATACAACTTTTCTGTCAGTGTCTGCTGCAAAGATTAAGTTGACGATCGCCATCTCCTAGTGAACGCGCATATATAGAGAGAAATGCAAATCATGGATTACATAATCAGAAGGTATAGGCTAGCCTTTTTCTTTTCGTTTTGAATTGTTTCGTTTAAAGAAATTGACGATTGGTATCTCCGTAGTGAACGCGCCTATAGAGAGAAATGCACATCATGGATTAATCAGAGAGTATGCTGCCTATATTTCTTTTCCTTTTGAATTGTTTCGTTTAAAGAAATTGACGAATCGCCATCTCCATAGTGAACGATAGAGAGAAATGCACATCATGGATTACATAATCAGAGAGTAGGCTAGCCTATTTCTTTTCGTTTTGAATAGTTTCGTTTAATGAATTTGATGATCGTCATCTCCGTATGAACGCGCATAGAGAGAAATGCACATCATGGATTAAATAATCAGCGAGTGGCCTATTTCTTTTCGTTTTGAATTGTTTCGTTAAATGAAATTTCAAGCTTTATTTAGATATAGGCCTATCTGTCATGTCTGTGAGGCATACACTGAGTTTCGGTTAATTTATGAAGAGATTTCAATGCAAGTGACCGCGGCGCGCCAGCGCACGATCATGTCATGATTATGTTGTCTGCTATATTTGATTTGAAATCCAGGCAATTGGTTGATGATAAAATTATTAAAATTAAGATACAATTTATACAAAACGAAATTCACTTTAAAGAAAGGCCTTTTACAAAATGAAACTTAAGTGGTCAATGTCTGACTCCCGATGCATCCCATCTTACTCGTGCTGTTCACTTTTCATTATCAACGTAAAAAAAAAATAACATTATAATATTTTAACAAATATAAACTAATGCGCTTATTTAATGAACTCGGGGCAAAATGCATCCTCGCAGCAGTGAGTGGGTGGTTGTTTCGGAGATGCGACCTTAGGTTAGAGGTGTTTCCATCTCTCGCGGTCAAATTTTTTATTGCAACATTTACAAATTGCCTCGTCAGTATTTACCGCCTCTCCCTTCTCTCTCTCTCTCTTTCTCCTCCACACTGTCACTTGATGACAACTACATAAGCATTTTTAGGCATTGAATAAATTGTATTTATATATTATATATAAGTGCCGGTAATGACGGTATTGAAACTGATACCGTTGCTATTTTAAGACCCCGCGGTATACGATATTACCGTAATACCGCCCAACCCTACTCTCTCGGCTGCCATCTCTGCCTGTGCCGTCCTCTCTCTACAGCCAGACTGTGGTCACACACACACAGACACACACTCACACCTCTCTCCACAGCCAGACTGTGGTCACTCACACTCTCTCTCACACACACACACACACACACACACACACACCCCTCTCTCTACAGCCAGACTGTGGTCACTCACACACACACACACACTCACACACACACCTCTCTCCACAGCCAGACTGTGGTCACTCACACTCTCACACACACACACACACACCCCTCTCTCTACAGCCAGACTGTGGTCACTCACACACACACCTCTCTCTACAGCCAGACTGTGGTCACACACACACACACACACACACACACACACACACACACACACACACACACACACACACACACACACACACACACACACCCCTCTCTCTACAGCCAGACTGTGGTCACTCAGCCTGTATCTGGTTAGGGTCTTTCTCACTTTATGCTCTTTCACACAGCTCAGGTATTCTGCTGGTTTATAATCTCTTTTCAGGTTTAAATAGAGTTCCATCTTCTTTTGTAATTTAGTAGCATCTTTTCAATAGGTGATGTAATTTTGTTTTTGTAATTGTATAATTTGGTTGGGCCAGATAGTGCTGTGCTGGTCCGGCTGTAGTTTCAGCATCAGCTGTGAGAGTGCGCTCCGGTGCCGGTTCTGCTCCTGACACCGCAGGGCTTCAGCTGATATGAGCTCGGGTCACTGCGCTCCGGTGCCGGTTCTGCTCCTGACACCGCAGGGCTTCAGCTGATATGAGCTCGGGTCACTGCGCTCCGGTGCCGGTTCTGCTCCTGACACCGCAGGGCTTCAGCTGATATGAGCTCGGGTCACTGCGCTCCGGTGCCGGTTCTGCTCCTGACACCGCAGGGCTTCAGCCTGATATGAGCTCGGGACACTGCGCTCCGGTGCCGGCTCTGCTCCTGACACCGCAGGGCTTCAGCTGATATGAGCTCGGGTCACTGCGCTCCGGTGCCGGTTCTGCTGCTGACACCGCAGGGCTTCAGCTGATATGAGCTCGGGTCACTGCGCTCCGGTGCCGGTTCTGCTCCTGACACCGCAGGGCTTCAGCTGATATGAGCTCGGGTCACTGCGCTCCGGTGCCGGTTCTGCTCCTGACACCGCAGGGCTTCAGCTGATATGAGCTCGGGTCACTGCGCTCCGGTGCTGGTTCTGCTCCTGACACCGCAGGGCTTCAGCTTATATGAGCTCGGGTCACTGCGCTCCGGTGCCGGTTCTGCTCCTGACACCGCAGGGCTTCAGCCTGATATGAGCTCGGGACACTGCGCTCCGGTGCCGGCTCTGCTCCTGACACCGCAGGGCTTCAGCTGATATGAGCTCGGGTCACTGCGCTCCGGTGCCGGTTCTGCTGCTGACACCGCAGGGCTTCAGCTGATATGAGCTCGGGTCACTGCGCTCCGGTGCCGGTTCTGCTGCTGACACCGCAGGGCTTCAGCTGATATGAGCTCGGGTCACTGCGCTCCGGTGCCGGTTCTGCTGCTGACACCGCAGGGCTTCAGCCTGATATGAGCTCGGGACACTGCGCTCCGGTGCCGGTTCTGCTCCTGACACCGCAGGGCTTCAGCTGATATGAGCTCAGGTCACTGCGCTCCGGTGCCGGTTCTGCTCCTGACACCGCAGTGTTTCTGCTGATATGAGCTCGGGTCACTGCGCTCCGGTGCCGGTTCTGCTGCTGACACCGCAGGGCTTCAGCTGATATGAGCTCGGGTCACTGCGCTCCGGTGCCGGTTCTGCTGCTGACACCGCAGGGCTTCAGCTGATATGAGCTCGGGTCACTGCGCTCCGGTGCCGGTTCTGCTGCTGACACCGCAGGGCTTCAGCTGATATGAGCTCGGGTCACTGCGCTCCGGGGGGCGGTTCTGCTGCTGACACCGCAGGGCTTCAGCTGATATGAGCCCGGGACACTGCGCTCCGGTGCCGGTTCTGCTCCTGACACCGCAGGGCTTCAGCTGATATGAGCTCGGGTCACTGCGCTCCGGTGCCGGTTCTGCTCCTGACACTGCAGGGCTTCAGCTGATATGAGCTCGGGTCACTGCGCTCCGGTGCCGGTTCTGCTCCTGACACCGCAGGGCTTCAGCTGATATGAGCTCGGGTCACTGCGCTCCGGTGCCGGTTCTGCTCCTGACACCGCAGGGCTTCAGCTGATATGAGCTCGGGTCACTGCGCTCCGGTGCCGGTTCTGCTCCTGACACCGCAGGGCTTCAGCCTGATATGAGCTCGGGACACTGCGCTCCGGTGCCGGCTCTGCTCCTGACACCGCAGGGCTTCAGCTGATATGAGCTCGGGTCACTGCGCTCCGGTGCCGGTTCTGCTGCTGACACCGCAGGGCTTCAGCTGATATGAGCTCGGGTCACTGCGCTCCGGTGCCGGTTCTGCTCCTGACACCGCAGGGCTTCAGCTGATATGAGCTCGGGTCACTGCGCTCCGGTGCCGGTTCTGCTCCTGACACCGCAGTGTTTCTGCTAATATGAGCTCGGGTCACTGCGCTCCGGTGCCGTTTCTGCTCCTGACACCGCAGGGCTTCAGCTGATATGAGCTCGGGTCACTGCGCTCCGGTGCTGGTTCTGCTCCTGACACCGCAGGGCTTCAGCTTATATGAGCTCGGGTCACTGCGCTCCGGTGCCGGTTCTGCTCCTGACACCGCAGGGCTTCAGCCTGATATGAGCTCGGGACACTGCGCTCCGGTGCCGGCTCTGCTCCTGACACCGCAGGGCTTCAGCTGATATGAGCTCGGGTCACTGCGCTCCGGTGCCGGTTCTGCTGCTGACACCGCAGGGCTTCAGCTGATATGAGCTCGGGTCACTGCGCTCCGGTGCCGGTTCTGCTGCTGACACCGCAGGGCTTCAGCTGATATGAGCTCGGGTCACTGCGCTCCGGTGCCGGTTCTGCTCCTGACACCGCAGGGCTTCAGCTGATATGAGCTCGGGTCACTGCGCTCCGGTGCCGGTTCTGCTGCTGACACCGCAGGGCTTCAGCTGATATGAGCTCGGGTAACTGCGCTCCGGTGCCGGTTCTGCTGCTGACACCGCAGGGCTTCAGCTGATATGAGCTCGGGTCACTGCGCTCCGGTGCCGGTTCTGCTGCTGACACCGCAGGGCTTCAGCTGATATGAGCTCGGGTCACTGCGCTCCGGGGGGCGGTTCTGCTGCTGACACGAGCTCGGGACACTGCGCTCCGGTGCCGGTTCTGCTCCTGACACCGCAGGGCTTCAGCTGATATGAGCTCGGGTCACTGCGCTCCGGTGCCGGTTCTGCTCCTGACAACGCAGGGCTTCAGCTGATATGAGCTCGGGACACTGCGCTCCGGTGCCGGTTCTGCTCCTGACACCGCAGGGCTTCAGCCTGATATGAGCTCGGGACACTGCGCTCCGGTGCCGGCTCTGCTCCTGACACCGCAGGGCTTCAGCTGATATGAGCTCGGGTCACTGCGCTCCGGGGGGCGGTTCTGCTGCTGACACCGCAGGGCTTCAGCTGATATGAGCTCGGGTCACTGCGCTCCGGTGCCGGTTCTGCTCCTGACACCGCAGGGCTTCAGCTGATATGAGCTCGGGTCACTGCGCTCCGGTGCCGGTTCTGCTCCTGACACCGCAGGGCTTCAGCTGATATGAGCTCGGGTCACTGCGCTCCGGTGCCGGTTCTGCTCCTGACACCGCAGGGCTTCAGCCTGATATGAGCTTGGGTCACTGCACTCCGGTGCCGGTTCTGCTCCTGACACCGCAGGGCTTCAGCTGATATGAGCTCGGGTCACTGCGCTCCGGTGCCGGTTCTGCTCCTGACACCGCAGGGCTTCAGCCTGATATGAGCTCGGGTCACTGCGCTCCGGTGCCGGTTCTGCTCCTGACACCGCAGGGCTTCAGCTGATATGAGCTCGGGTCACTGCGCTCCGGTGCCGGTTCTGCTCCTGACACCGCAGGGCTTCAGCCTGATATGAGCTTGGGTCACTGCACTCCGGTGCCGGTTCTGCTCCTGACACCGCAGGGCTTCAGCTGATATGAGCTCGGGTCACTGCGCTCCGGTGCCGGTTCTGCTCCTGACACCGCAGGGCTTCAGCCTGATATGAGCTCGGGTCACTGCTCTCCGGTGCCGGTTCTGCTCCTGACACCGCAGGGCTTCAGCTGATATGAGCTCGGGTCACTGCGCTCCGGTGCCGGTTCTGCTCCTGACACCGCAGGGCTTCAGCCTGATATGAGCTCGGGTCACTGCGCTCCGGTGCCGGTTCTGCTCCTGACACCGCAGGGCTTCAGCTGATATGAGCTCGGGTCACTGCGCTCCGGTGCCGGTTCTGCTCCTGACACCGCAGGGCTTCAGCCTGATATGAGCTCGGGTCACTGCGCTCCGGTGCCGGTTCTGCTCCTGACACCGCAGGGCTTCAGCCTGATATGAGCTCGGGACACTGCGCTCCGGTGCCGGCTCTGCTCCTGACACCGCAGGGCTTCAGCTGATATGAGCTCGGGTCACTGCGCTCCGGTGCCGGTTCTGCTGCTGACACCGCAGGGCTTCAGCTGATATGAGCTCGGGTCACTGCGCTCCGGTGCCGGTTCTGCTCCTGACACCGCAGGGCTTCAGCTAATATGAGCTCGGGTCACTGCGCTCCGGTGCCGTTTCTGCTCCTGACACCGCAGGGCTTCAGCTGATATGAGCTCGGGTCACTGCGCTCCGGTGCTGGTTCTGCTCCTGACACCGCAGGGCTTCAGCTTATATGAGCTCGGGTCACTGCGCTCCGGTGCCGGTTCTGCTCCTGACACCGCAGGGCTTCAGCCTGATATGAGCTCGGGACACTGCGCTCCGGTGCCGGCTCTGCTCCTGACACCGCAGGGCTTCAGCTGATATGAGCTCGGGTCACTGCGCTCCGGTGCCGGTTCTGCTCCTGACACCGCAGGGCTTCAGCCTGATATGAGCTCGGGTCACTGCGCTCCGGTGCCGGTTCTGCTCCTGACACCGCAGGGCTTCAGCCTGATATGAGCTCGGGACACTGCGCTCCGGTGCCGGCTCTGCTCCTGACACCGCAGGGCTTCAGCTGATATGAGCTCGGGTCACTGCGCTCCGGTGCCGGTTCTGCTGCTGACACCGCAGGGCTTCAGCTGATATGAGCTCGGGTCACTGCGCTCCGGTGCCGGTTCTGCTCCTGACACCGCAGGGCTTCAGCTAATATGAGCTCGGGTCACTGCGCTCCGGTGCCGTTTCTGCTCCTGACACCGCAGGGCTTCAGCTGATATGAGCTCGGGTCACTGCGCTCCGGTGCTGGTTCTGCTCCTGACACCGCAGGGCTTCAGCTTATATGAGCTCGGGTCACTGCGCTCCGGTGCCGGTTCTGCTCCTGACACCGCAGGGCTTCAGCCTGATATGAGCTCGGGACACTGCGCTCCGGTGCCGGCTCTGCTCCTGACACCGCAGGGCTTCAGCTGATATGAGCTCGGGTCACTGCGCTCCGGTGCCGGTTCTGCTGCTGACACCGCAGGGCTTCAGCTGATATGAGCTCGGGTCACTGCGCTCCGGTGCCGGTTCTGCTGCTGACACCGCAGGGCTTCAGCTGATATGAGCTCGGGTCACTGCGCTCCGGTGCCGGTTCTGCTCCTGACACCGCAGGGCTTCAGCTGATATGAGCTCGGGTCACTGCGCTCCGGTGCCGGTTCTGCTGCTGACACCGCAGGGCTTCAGCTGATATGAGCTCGGGTCACTGCGCTCCGGTGCCGGTTCTGCTGCTGACACCGCAGGGCTTCAGCTTATATGAGCTCGGGTCACTGCGCTCCGGTGCCGGTTCTGCTCCTGACACCGCAGGGCTTCAGCCTGATATGAGCTCGGGTCACTGCACTCCGGTGCCGGTTCTGCTCCTGACACCGCAGGGCTTCAGCTGATATGAGCTCGGGTCACTGCGCTCCGGTGCCGGTTCTGCTCCTGACACCGCAGGGCTTCAGCCTGATATGAGCTCGGGTCACTGCGCTCCGGTGCCGGTTCTGCTCCTGACACCGCAGGGCTTCAGCTGATATGAGCTTGGGTCACTGCACTCCGGTGCCGGT
>JAPDVR010000023.1:36647894-36657894 GCA_026230005.1 Gila orcuttii
CTTCTCATCCCTGAACACCTGAGACACACAACACAGAGATTACAGCGTCACACAGGTACTTCTCATCCCTGAACACCTGAGACACACAACAACACACAGATTACAGCGTCACACAGGTACTTCTCATCCCTGAACACCTGAGACACACAACACACAGATTACAGCGTCACACAGGTACTTCTCATCCCTGAACACCTGAGACACACAACACACAGATTACAGCGTCACACAGGTACTTCTCATGCCTGAACAACTGAGACACACAACAACACACAGATTACAGCGTCACACAGGTACTTCTCATCTCTGAACACCTGAGACACACAACAACACACAGATTACAGTGTCACACAGGTACTTCTCATCCCTGAACACCTGAGACACACAACAACACACAGATTACAGCGTCACACAGGTACTTCTCATCCCTGAACACCTGAGACACACAACAACACACAGAATACAGCGTCACACAGGTACTTCTCATGCCTGAACACCTGAGACACACAACAACACACAGATTACAGCGTCACACAGGTACTTCTCATCCCTGAACACCTGAGACACACAACAACACACAGATTACAACAACACACAGATTACAGCGTCACACAGGTACTTCTCATCCCTGAACACCTGAGACACACAACAACACACAGATTACAGCGTCACACAGGTACTTCTCATGCCTGAACACCTGAGACACACAACAACACACAGATTACAACAACACACAGATCACAGCGTCTCACAGGTACTTCTCATCCCTGAACACCTGAGACACACAACACACAGATCACAGCGTCACACAGGTACTTCTCATCCCTGAACACCTGAGACACACAGATCACAGCGTCTCACAGGTACTTCTCATCCCTGAACACCTGAGACACACAACACACAGATTACAGTGTCACACAGGTACTTCTCATCCTTGAACACCTGAGACACACAACACACAGATTACAGCGTCACACAGGTACTTCTCATCCCTGAACACCTGAGACACACAACACACAGATTACAGCGTCTCACAGGTACTTCTCATCCCTGAACACCTGAGACACACAACACACAGATTACAGCGTCACACAGGTACTTCTCATCCCTGAACACCTGAGACACACAACACACAGATCACAGCGTCAAACAGGTACTTCTCATCCCTGAACACCTAAGACACACAACACACAGATCACAGCGTCACACAGGTACTTCTCATCCCTGAACACCTGAGACACACAACACACAGATTACAGCGTCACACAGGTACTTCTCATCCCTGAACACCTGAGACGCACAACAACACACAGATTACAGCGTCACACAGGTACTTCTCATCCCTGAACACCTGAGACACACAACACACAGATTACAGCGTCACACAGGTACTTCTCATCTCTGAACACCTGAGACACACAACACACAGATCACAGCGTCACACAGGTACTTCTCATCCCTGAACACCTGAGACACACAACACACAGATTACAGCGTCACACAGGTACTTCTCATCCCTGAACACCTGAGACACACAACACAGATCACAGCGTCTCACAGGTACTTCTCATCCCTGAACACCTGAGACACACAACACACAGATTACAGCGTCACACAGGTACTTCTCATCCCTGAACACCTGAGACACACAACACACAGATTACAGCGTCACACAGGTACTTCTCATCCCTTAACACCTGAGACACACAACACACAGATTACAGCGTCACACAGGTACTTCTCATGCCTGAACACCTGAGACACACAACACACAGATTACAGCGTCACACAGGTACTTCTCATCCCTGAACACCTGAGACACACAACACACAGATTACAGCGTCACACAGGTACTTCTCATCTCTGAACACCTGAGACACAACACACAGATTACAGCGTCACACAGGTACTTCTCATCCCTGAACACCTGAGACACACAACACACAGATTACAGCGTCACACAGGTACTTTTCATCCCTGAACACCTGAGACACACAACACACAGATTACAGCGTCACACAGGTACTTCTCATCCCTGAACACCTGAGACGCACAACAACACACAGATTACAGTGTCACACAGGTACTTCTCATCCCTGAACACCTGAGACACACAACACACAGATTACAGCGTCACACAGGTACTTCTTATCCCTGAACACCTGGGACACACAACACAGATCACAGCGTCTCACAGGTACTTCTCATCCCTGAACACCTGAGACACACAACACACAGATTACAGCGTCACACAGGTACTTCTCATCCCTGAACACCTGAGACACACAACACACAGATTACAGCGTCACACAGGTACTTCTTATCCCTGAACACCTGGGACACACAACACAGATCACAGCGTCTCACAGGTACTTCTCATCCCTGAACACCTGAGACACACAACACACAGATCACAGCGTCACACAGGTACTTCTCATCCCTGAACACCTGAGACACACAACACACAGATTACAGCGTCACACAGGTACTTCTTATCCCTGAACACCTGGGACACACAACACAGATCACAGCGTCTCACAGGTACTTCTCATCCCTGAACACCTGAGACACACAACACACAGATTACGGCGTCACACAGGTACTTCTCATCCCTGAACACCTGAGACACACAACACACAGATTACAGCGTCACACAGGTACTTCTCATCCTGAACACCTGAGACACAACAAACAGATTACAGCGTCACACAGGTACTTCTCATCTCTGAACACCTGAGACACAACACACAGATTACAGCGTCACACAGGTACTTCTCATCCCTGAACACCTGAGACACACAACACACAGATTACAGCGTCACACAGGTACTTCTCATCCCTGAACACCTGAGACACACAACACACAGATTACAGCGTCACACAGGTACTTCTCATCCCTGAACACCTGAGACACACAACACACAGATTACAGCGTCACACAGGTACTTCTCATCCCTGAACACCTGAGACACAACAAACAGATTACAGCGTCACACAGGTACTTCTCATCTCTGAACACCTGAGACACAACACACAGATTACAGCGTCACACAGGTACTTCTCATCCCTGAACACCTGAGACACACAACACACAGATTACAGCGTCACACAGGTACTTCTCATCCCTGAACACCTGAGACACACAACAACACACAGATTACAGCGTCACACAGGTACTTCTCATCCCTGAACACCTGAGACACACAACACACAGATTACAGCGTCACACAGGTACTTCTCATGCCTGAACACCTGAGACACACAACAACACACAGATTACAGCGTCACACAGGTACTTCTCATCTCTGAACACCTGAGACACACAACAACACACAGATTACAGCGTCACACAGGTACTTCTCATCCCTGAACACCTGAGACACACAAAAACACACAGATTACAGCGTCACACAGGTACTTCTCATGCCTGAACACCTGAGACACACAACAACACACAGATTACAGCGTCACACAGGTACTTCTCATCCCTGAACACCTGAGACACACAACAACACACAGATTACAGCGTCACACAGGTACTTCTCATGCCTGAACACCTGAGACACACAACAACACACAGATTACAGCGTCACACAGGTACTTCTCATCCCTGAACACCTGAGACACACAACAACACACAGATTACAACATCACACAGATTACAGCGTCACACAGGTACTTCTCATCCTGAACACCTGAGACACACAACAACACACAGATTACAACAACACACAGATTACAGCGTCACACAGGTACTTCTCATGCCTGAACACCTGAGACACACAACAACACACAGATTACAACAACACACAGATCACAGCGTCTCACAGGTACTTCTCATCCCTGAACACCTGAGACACACAACACACAGATCACAGCGTCACACAGGTACTTCTCATCCCTGAACACCTGAGACACAAAACACACAGATCACAGCGTCTCACAGGTACTTCTCATCCCTGAACACCTGAGACACACAACACACAGATTACAGCGTCACACAGGTACTTCTCATCCCTGAACACCTGAGACACACAACACACAGATTACAGCGTCTCACAGGTACTTCTCATCCCTGAACACCTGAGACACACAACACACAGATTACAGCGTCACACAGGTACTTCTCATCCCTGAACACCTGAGACACACAACACACAGATTACAGCGTCTCACAGGTACTTCTCATCCCTGAACACCTGAGACACACAACACACAGATTACAGCGTCACACAGGTACTTCTCATCCCTGAACACCTGAGACACACAACACACAGATCACAGCGTCACACAGGTACTTCTCATCCTGAACACCTGAGACACACAACACACAGGTCACAGCGTCACACAGGTACTTCTCATCCCTGAACACCTGAGACACACAACACACAGATTACAGCGTCACACAAGTACTTCTCATCCCTGAACACCTGAGACGCACAACAACACACAGATTACAGCGTCACACAGGTACTTCTCATCCTGAACACCTGAGACACACAACACACAGATTACAGCGTCACACAGGTACTTCTCATCTCTGAACACCTGAGACACACAACACACAGATCACAGCGTCACACAGGTACTTCTCATCCCTGAACACCTGAGACACACAACACACAGATTACAGCGTCACACAGGTACTTCTCATCCTGAACACCTGAGACACACAACACACAGATTACAGCGTCACACAGGTACTTCTCATCCCTGAACACCTGAGACACACAACACACAGATTACAATAACACACAGATCACAGCGTCTCACAGGTACTTCTCATCCCTGAACACCTGAGACACACAACACACAGATTACAGCGTCACACAGGTACTTCTCATCCCTGAACACCTGAGACACACAACACACAGATTACAACAACACACAGATCACAGCGTCTCACAGGTACTTCTCATCCCTGAACACCTGAGACACACAACACACAGATCACAGCGTCACACAGGTACTTCTCATCCCTGAACACCTGAGACACACAACATACAGATCACAGCGTCTCACAGGTACTTCTCATCCTGAACACCTGAGACACACAACACACAGATTACAGCATCACACAGGTACTTCTCATTCCTGAACACCTGAGACACACAACACACAGATTACAGCGTCACACAGGTACTTCTCATCCCTGAACACCTGAGACACACAACACACAGATTACAGCGTCTCACAGGTACTTCTCATCCCTGAACACCTGAGACACACAACACACAGATCACAGCGTAACACAGGTACTTCTCATCCCTGAACACCTGAGACACACAACACACAGATCACAGCGTCACACAGGTACTTCTCATCCCTGAACACCTGAGACACACAACACACAGATTACAGCGTCACACAGGTACTTCTCATCCCTGAACACCTGAGACGCAACACACAGATTACAGCGTCACACAGGTACTTCTCATCCCTGAACACCTGAGACACACAACCACAGATTACAGCGTCACACAGGTACTTCTATCCCTGAACACCTGAGACACACAACACACAGATTACAGCGTCACACAGGTACTTCTCATCCCTGAACACCTGAGACGCACAACAACACACAGATTACAGTGTCACACAGGTACTTCTCATCCCTGAACACCTGAGACACACAACACACAGATTACAGCGTCACACAGGTACTTCTAATCTCTGAACACCTGAGACACACAACACACAGATCACAGCGTCACACAGGTACTTCTCATCCTGAACAGCTGAGACGCACAACAACACACAGATTACAGCGTCACACAGGTACTTCTCATCCCTGAACACCTGAGACACACAACACACAGATTACAGCGTCACCAGGTACTTCTCATCTCTGAACACCTGAGACACACAACACACAGATCACAGCGTCACACAGGTACTTCTCATCCCTGAACACCTGAGACACACAACACACAGATTACAGCGTCACACAGGTACTTCTCATCCCTGAACACCTGAGACACACAATACAGATCACAGCGTCTCACAGGTACTTCTCATCCCTGAACACCTGAGACACACAACACACAGATTACAGCGTCACACAGGTACTTCTCATCCCTGAACACCTGAGACACACAACACACAGATTACAGCGTCACACAGGTACTTCTCATCCCTGAACACCTGAGACACACAACACACAGATTACAGCGTCACACAGGTACTTCTCATCTCTGAACACCTGAGACACACAACACACAGATCACAGCGTCACACAGGTACTTCTCATCCCTGAACACCTGAGACACACAACAACACACAGATTACAGCGTCACACAGGTACTTCTCATGCCTGAACACCTGAGACACACAACAACACACAGATTACAGCGTCACACAGGTACTTCTCATCCCTGAACACCTGAGACACACAACAACACACAGATTACAACAACACACAGATTACAGCGTCACACAGGTACTTCTCATGCCTGAACACCTGAGACACACAACAACACACAGATTACAACAACACACAGATCACAGCGTCTCACAGGTACTTCTCATCCCTGAACACCTGAGACACACAACACACAGATCACAGCGTCTCACAGGTACTTCTCATCCCTGAACACCTGAGATACACAACACACAGATTACAGCGTCACACAGGTACTTCTCATCCCTGAACACCTGAGACACACAACACACAGATTACAGCGTCTCACAGGTACTTCTCATCCCTGAACACCTGAGACACACAACACACAGATTACAGCGTCACACAGGTACTTCTCATCTCTGAACACCTGAGACACACAACACACAGATTACAGCGTCACACAGGTACTTCTCATCCCTGAACACCTGAGACACACAACACACAGATTACAGCGTCACACAGGTACTTCTCATCTCTGAACACCTGAGACACACAACACACAGATCACAGCGTCACACAGGTACTTCTCATCCCTGAACACCTGAGACACACAACACACAGATTACAGCGTCACACAGGTACTTCTCATCCTTGAACACCTGAGACACACAACACACAGATTACAGCGTCACACAGGTACTTCTCATCCCTGAACACCTGAGACACACAACACACAGATTACAGCGTCACACAGGTACTTCTCATCTCTGAACACCTGAGACACACAACACACAGATCACAGCGTCACACAGGTACTTCTCATCCCTGAACACCTGAGACACACAACAACACACAGATTACAGCGTCACACAGGTACTTCTCATGCCTGAACACCTGAGACACACAACAACACACAGATTACAGCGTCACACAGGTACTTCTCATCCCTGAACACCTGAGACACACAACAACACACAGATTACAACAACACACAGATTACAGCGTCACACAGGTACTTCTCATGCCTGAACACCTGAGACACACAACAACACACAGATTACAACAACACACAGATCACAGCGTCTCACAGGTACTTCTCATCCCTGAACACCTGAGACACACAACACACAGATTACAGCGTCACACAGGTACTTCTCATCCCTGAACACCTGAGACACACAACACACAGATTACAGCGTCTCACAGGTACTTCTCATCCCTGAACACTGAGACACACAACACACAGATTACAGCGTCACACAGGTTACTTCTCATCCCTGAACACCTGAGACACACAACACACAGATTACAGCGTCACACAGGTACTTCTCATCTCTGAACACCTGAGACACACAACACACAGATTACAGCGTCACACAGGTACTTCTCATCCCTGAACACCTGAGACACACAACACACAGATTACAGCGTCACACAGGTACTTCTCAATCTCTGAACACCTGAGACACACAACACACAGATTACAGCGTCACACCAGGTACTTCTCATGCCTGAAAGTAAAGAAGAACATTAGTCATTCATAAAACTGATCGTACGATTCTCAATAAAAGTGTATGTGTGGCCGAAAGCTAAAAATGGCGTACGCCAAAAAATATTCAGCCTTATAAACAAAATTCCCTTTATGATCTCCTATAAGGGAATTTTCGTCTCCTCCCTGAAATAACCAAATATGAGCTTACAACGTCTCGTTTTTACTATATCCTCATCTGCATATCATTTGCATATTCATCAACGTGACACCATGTTTAACGGTACAACACTTTTGGAGAATATGAGATATGGATGTTAGTTTACATTACATTGATAAAAATTATTTAGTAGCCGATCCTTGCCTTGTTTTTGGAATAAATAAATCAAATAGTATAAAATACATTTCAGAGAAAGTTTTTCTCAATCTTTTCCACTGGCCAAATAGTATTGTGCATTATTGATCATTATTTGCGTGAAATATTTTCTGCTATTATATTACATTAACTGCTCCGTCTCGTTAATGTTCGTACGCATTGTTTAGATTATTTACACGTGCACATTCTTCCATCAAGTGTGTTTTTATGAATCATAACTCATGCGTGTGAAGTGACGCAGCGGTTATAAACGAGACCCCGGATCTCTACCGCAGACTCCTGTGATGAGACTGACTAATCACACTTATTATGTTTTAATTACAGTGATTACATCATTGCAGTCAAATCCACTAATGACAGGTCTGCAGACTGTATTTACTGTCATAACCCTTCCTGGCTGCGTATAAATAACACACTCACTCTCTATTCATGATCAGCTTTGGACAAAACTCAGAACAACTCCATTCACACTCCATTTAGAAGTTCCAAAGTTTGAGGTCAGTAAGTTTTTTTTAAAAGAAATGAATACTTTTATTCATCAAGGTTACACTGAACTGATCAAAACTGTCCCACACACCACTCATCTCAAACCCGACATCACACACACGAGACCAGAACAGCATGTGTTGATAACTGTGTTTAAACTGAACTCATTTAAGCCTTGCTGATTTAAACATTAAAGCTCAGAAGACGTGAAAGAACGTGTGTGTGTGTGTGTGTGTGTGTGTGAGACATTCAGTCAATCGTAGAGACATCAGTCAAACGTGGGCTCTCAAAATTAACCTCGCAAAAACCAAAATAATGATTTTTCAAAATAGATCCAGGTGTAGGGAAAATAAATACATCTTCAGAGCAGGAAACCAAGTCCTCCAACACACCCACGAATACACGTATCTCGGTCTAAAACTGAGTTCAACAGGGAACTTTAATCTGGCTGTGAATGAACTGAAAGCAAAAGCGATGAGAGTCTTCTACATGATTAAAAATACTATTCGACATGAAATTCCAATTCAAACCTGGCTAAAAATCCTAAAAGCAATAATTGAACCAATTGCTCTGTACGGCAGTGAGGTATGGGGACCTCTAAAAACCCAAGATTTTTCAAAATGGGAAAAAGAGGAAATTGAAACTCTGCATACCCAAATTTGTAAAAGCATCCTAAAAGTAAACAGAGCGACACCAAACAACTCGTGCAGAGCTGAATTAGGACAATATCCCTTATTGATCACTATCCAAAAAAGAGCTGTGAAGTTCTACCAGCACCTGAAGTGCAGTGAGCCGAGCTCATATCAGCTGAAGCCCTGCGGTGTCAGGAGCAGAACCGGCACCGGAGCGCAGTGACCCGAGCTCATATCAGCTGAAGCCCTGCGTGTCAGAGCAGAACCGGCACCGGAGCGCAGTGACCCGAGCTCATATCAGCTGAAGCCCTGCGGTGTCAGGAGCAGAACCGGCACCGGAGCGCAGTGACCCGAGCTCATATCAGCTGAAGCCCTGCGGTGTCAGGAGCAGAACCGGCACCGGAGCGCAGTGACCCGAGCCCATATCAGCTGAAGCCCTGCGGTGTCAGGAGCAGAACCGGCACCGGAGCGCAGTGACCCGAGCTCATATCAGCTGAAGCCTGCGGTGTCAGGAGCAGAACCGGCACCGGAGCGCACTCTCACAGCTGATGCTGAAACTACAGCCGGACCAGAACAGCACTATCTGGCCCAACCAAATTATACAATTACAAAAACTAAATTACATCACCTATTGGAAAGATGCTACTAAATTACAAAAGAAGATGGAACTCTAT
>JAPDVR010000023.1:36666625-36709125 GCA_026230005.1 Gila orcuttii
ATTTAACACTCTTATAAATTACATTTTTCAGATTTTAATTGACTATACTATTTATGCAACTAAACTTTTAATACTTTTAAAACTTAATACATTAATTGGTAATTGTATAACATGCTTTAAATATCACAAAGCCAATTTCACGGATAAAATAAAAATAAGGTTTTATGCTTTTAAAAAAAAGTGACCACTAGATGTCACTGTTGGCTGCTGAAAATGTAATTTGAGAGAGAAAAAACCTGTAAAGAACTAAGAAATAAACTCAAATGACTTTTAAAACAAAAACAGAAGAAACATGACCTTTAGACTGAGAGACTGCCGCTGATGTCATATCATACAGTACCATCACATGATACTGTATTTATGAAACATAAAGCCCAGAGAGAGCATGTATAGAGATGTCAGACCAACTCCTGCTGTAATTACATATATTGTACTGTATATATATATATATATATATATTGGAAGAATGAATGCTTGAGCTGATGAGTGTGTGTGTGTGTGTGTGTGTGTGTGACTCACTCTATGAGCCATGATGAGTGTGTGCAGGACTCCGGGCGCGCCGTGACACCAGTGCACGAGCCGGTCGCTCTCGTTGCTGAGGGATGATGGGTAATTGCCGGACCGGAACCTCTTGTGCCGCAGGTAATCCACACTGGGCCGAAGCAGCTGGTTCAGATCCTCCGGGCTCACTTTAGCACTCGGCTGGAGGAGACACGGCATCATTAACCCTTCATCTACAAGTGACTGAATAAAACACTATAATAATAAAATAATAAACTGCACACACGGCCACTAATGACCCGTGATGGCAGAAACACAGCGCTTCTCAGACAACAACACATTTAATGCTCGTACACTGCCGTTAAATAGAAGCTTTTGTGACATTAAACACTAGCGTTCAAAACTTTGGGGTCAGTAAGAATTTTTATTTTATTTTTGGGGGGAAATAAATAAAATAAATCAATACTTTTAATCATCAAGGAGGAATTAAATTGATCAAAAGTGACAGTAAAAACATTTATAATGTTACAAAAGATTCTAATTCAAGTAAATGCTGTTGTTTTTAACTTTCAGTTAATCAAAGAATCCTAAAAAAATGGTACACAACTGTTTTCAACACTGATAATAATCATAAATGTTTCTTGAGCATCAAATCATCATATTATAGTGATTTCTGAAGGATCATGTGACACTGAAGACTGGAGTAATGATGCTGAAAATTCAGCTTTGATCACAGGAATAAATTACACTATTATATATTCACATAGAAAACAGCTGATTTACACTGACACAATATTACTGGGTTTGTTTTGTATTTTTAATCAAATAAATGCAGCCTTGGTGAGCAGAAGAGACTTATTTTAAAAACATTAAAAATCTTACCGACCCCAAACTTTAGAACGGCAGTGTAAATGTACAAGATGATTCACTGTAAAATATTAGCAATGCTTTGGCAATACATCGAAACAATTGTCATGCCAATAAAGCACATTTTGAATTGACAGGTATTACTGTGCATTTGTTCAGACGACTTGTTTGGTTTCGGCAAATTAAACAAACCAGACGAATCATCATCATCATCATCATCACGCCTACATGATTATTTGCATCCTTTAGTTGGAGAGCAGCAACGCTGGACCGTTGTGATGCTGCGTCGCCATGACGACACTCATGTTACCGTGCCGACCGCAAGCCAATCAGCTCGCAGGAGCATTTTCCATCTCTATAAACACACTTCTGACACTAGGACTGAAGGAGAGCTCATTAATAGCCTTTATGATGCTGTTATATCATTTGTTCCCTGCTAACCAGCTGTTCAGACACACATCACAACGGCTCAGTTACTGATGTCATCACCACCAGTGATGTTTTAGAATTATGTCATCTGATATCATCAAACAAGATCGGAGGAGGAACTGCTGTGATGTCATGAAGAACAAAATCAGTTCATGTGGAGTTTGAAACAGTTTGTCAAAGTGATCTTTCTGGAAAAGTTTGCTCCGGCTGATAAACGCCTCTGAGCTCCCATTGGTCTGTGTGTTGATGATGTGATAGGTGGGCGTGGCTCTGAGGCTCCGCCTTCTTTGAGGTGTAAATCTGTTCAGTCGGTTCCGTCACTGAATTACAGAACAAAAGAGAATATTCCAAAACAAACCTTCTCTGCATTACTCATGTCCAGTATATAGAGTCGCATGTTAGAGATGCGCGGTTGGCGGTTACAGCCGCGGACTCCGCGGATAAACCGCGGATCGGGCGGATGACGTGACGAAAAAAAATATTTTAATTAAATTCGGGCGGGTGGCGGGCGGTTGAACCAATCAAATGAAAAATATATATACATTGTTAAAGCAGAACTCGGCTACTTCCAGTCTTCTTCGCTGATTTTCACGTTTGTTGTCCCATGTTTACCCCACGAGCTCCCCCTACAGCTGTGGGCCGTATATTTCACAACACTATCGTAAAAAAAAAAAACTCACTTGCGGCACCCTTCTCCCCGTTCAACCGCTGCTCATGTGCATTTGTTATTATCGGAGCCGGCCAACTTTACTTGCGGAGCTATGTCTACCGAGGTGGGAAATACATCATACACATTATCATAGATCATTGACATGTACATTTTGTGTTCTGTTATCAACCAGTAAAGCAGTTCGTGTTTCTCACTCGTTCTCGTCTCGCTTCTCACGAGACTTCCTATTTTCATTTTGCCGGGACGGTAGTCCCCATGTTGCAAGGTTGGTTTTCCGCCTGGGAACGCTGGGGGGAGCTGGGAAAGTCACCAATATCACCAGAACAGGTTGTTTAACCATCCAAATGATTTCTAGACAGCTTTATTAAGTTAAAAAAGTTACCAAGTGCTGCTTTAAATATTGTTATCTTTGTCCCTGCGCGCCGATCGGAGACGGAGTTCACTGCTGATATTCTGAGAGCTTTCTAGTCTCGCGGCGGTCATCAGCAGCGCCTTGTATCGCCCAATCAGCGGATGGCGGGCGGGTGCGGTTTTGAAAATTGGTCAAAAACGTTGGTGCGGATGGATGGCGGACGGATGATGAGTTTTGTGATGCGGTTGCGGATGAAATAATAATAGCCCATCCGCGCATCTCTAGCGCATGTTTCTGCACTCAGGGGTCGTACACCTTTTCCAAGGTCAAATACAAGCACTTTTCAAGCACATTCAAGGTCCATTTTAAAGCTTTTTCCAGCACCTTACACCACCATAAATTACATACCAATACATAGTCAAACTTATTATTTACTGTTTTTATCACATTAAAAGAGATAATGCTATAAACAGCCAAAATTGTGTTTCGTAATAGCAGAAGGATCAGACATTTAAGCAAACAACAGGTTTTATTTTTAAAAATGTATCACTGTCTAGTAGCACTGAGTGGGAGGATTTGACCAAATGACATGCAGCTGGGTCATTCTGGGTCATTCTGGGTCAAATCAGACAAAATCCAGGAAAACAGTTGCTGCGTCCTCCTAGATTTTGCTCCAAGTTTATGCTACTGTTAGTCTTTTCACACTTTTTTTTCCAAATCTAGGGCATGCCATACAAACTTGTAATGGTTCAGTCATATTGACATGTTTGTCTTTCAGGCCCTGTTTACACGAGAACGATTCCGGGTGAAAACGTAAAAATATTTTATCGGATGTGCCTTTCTTTTACACAGCGACGGCGTTTTGGGGGCTTAAAAACGCAAAAAAGTGAAACCATCTTAAAAACGCTCCACCGTCGCATTCCCGTCTAAAGGGTAAAAAGCTGTGGGCTGGAAGAATGCACTGGGCTAACGTAGTTACTGAACTAAACTGCCAGTGTGAAAGCCCCCTCAGTCACAGTCTGCGAATTCCTAGCCAGCAGTTACTAGCGTAAACAAATAGGCGCTAGCGTGTACAGTAGGCTACTTCAGTTGGCTTACTTGAAAACTCTAGGGTGCTTTCACACTGGTAGTTTAGTTCGGACCGGAACGGGACACGGTTCGCATGAAACACCGTTAATGTGAACGCTGTCGTAGGGATCCGGGTGCGCACCGGGGTTCGCACAATCGCGCTCGGGCCACAGCAAACGATTTATTTCTCTATTTAATAAACGAGCTATTCAGTCATATAGGTATTTGTTGTGAAAGAAATAGTTACAATTTCAAGCATTTTCAAGCATTTTATCCAAAATTTTCAAACCTTGAAAACACAACATCAAAATTCAAGCATTTTCAAGGATTTCAAGCACCCGTACGAACCCTGTGCACTGTTTACCATCAGAGCTGATACAGCTGGTTATAATAACCTGAACCGCAGAACTGCTATTGCCTCACATTACATCACAATCCTCCAGGGTGGACTCTTAACATCTGTCAGTCAGAAACCACAGTGCTACGTCTCTGTTAGCGCTGTCAGTAGATCATTTACTAGCGGCGCATTCGCTCTCACACGCGCCTGTATTACAGGGGATGAAAAATGAGGCATTTTAGTGCCTCTCGCCTCCGCTTTTCACTGTAAAGCATGGAAATGGCCCATAAAGACGTAGGTTACATTCTGCATATGCGGCTCAGGGGACACGGCAGTGGAGGAAGAACAGATGCAAGCTAATGCTACGAGACATGATGCTTTTAGAAGGAGTATAAACCGATTTCACATGTAGCATTCAGTCCAGACATCTCAGCAATGGCTTAAAAGGGAGATCTTTTCAGTTAAAGAAACCATCATTTACACCAAACTTTGTAAATTTGACAGATTTAATGCAAGAACAAAAAAAAAAATCTCTCGACGCAGACGGTTCAACTATTTCAAGGAAATGAATCAGACTTTAAAGAGATTAAAGATGCACCAATATTAAAATCAACATCAAAAAGCTGATGATTATTGTTATGCTATAGTCAATAACACTAATATTATTCTGTACTGTTTTGCCTAAATCAATTTAAAATAAAACACTAATAGCTACAATTAATTCCTTTAAATGATTGACTGAATTTAGGCTTTACAGTATGAAAAAAGTATTTTTCTAAAGATTCCAAGTGTTATTAAATTATTAGTGATTTTAAAGATTAACTAAACTAATAAAGTGAGTGCTAGATGATTGCAATAGATGATAGTGGAAATGAGCAAACTTTATTAAACATCCAAATGAACTAGCTAAAATAGTGACAAATACAAAAAAAAAACCTCTAATTTGGTGCAATATGGATGTTATACATCATGCATCCGTAAAAAATAACTGACTTAAAGGGGTCCTGTTATGCTTTTCCACTTTAGTTAGTGTGTAATGTTGCCGTTTCCACATAAACAACATCTGCAAGGTTACAAAGCTTAAAGTTCACTGCAAAGGAATATATTTTATTAAACATAATCCCCTTTTCAAGAACTACATGAACGACTCGTTTGGACTACAACGCGAGGTATCCTCCTAAGCCTGATGAACTTAGAGCGGTTAAACTGTTAACACTGTTCCTGAACATTATAACACCGCAACGTTTGCTGCACATTTCCCGGAGAACAGCTTATGTTCTGCAGCTTCTGTAAGCTTGTGCTTTTGTAAGACGGTTCACTGCTACTTAGGAAAATTAACCATGGTTTTGAGACCAATTACCGTTTGTATTACCAGTTTTCCGACAAATATTAATTAAATGGTGGATAACATCGTATCTGAAATGTATTAAAAACATTACAAAAAACATTCCACTCTGAAACGTCCTGTGAAATCTGTGCTCGAAATCCGTTCTGCACGATCGTCTTGTTCGCTAACATTGTCAGGGTCTGAATTGAGCTCGAACTGGTTTGAAATTGACGCCATCCTTATTCATATTTACACTAGAGAAGAATTCACGGTCATGGTAAAGGGGCTAACCAATTACAGCACACTGGGCCGGCTAACCAATCACAGCACACTGGGCCGGCTAACCAATCACAGCACACTGGGCCGGCTAACCAATCACAGCACACTGGGCCGGCTAGGGCCGGCTAACCAATCAAAGCACACTGGGCCGGCTAACCAATCAAAGCACACTGGGCCGGCTAACCAATCACAGCACACTGGGCCGGCTAACCAATCACAGCACATTTTGTATTTCAGAAGGAGGGGCTTCATCAAAATCGGCGTGTTCGACACAGACTGGGGAGAGGAGCTGTAATAATGCAAAATATGTGAAAACCTATGCAATTTTTGAACAATCAAGCATGAAAACATTCTACTACACCCAAAAACAACATCAAGACTTCGTAAAAGGGCGTAACAGGACCCATTTAAAGACAATTTGTGCTTGTAAAAAGTTTTTTGAACATTGAAAGCACATTCAAATTATGTGATATTCATGAGGTTGCTTAATTTGATGTCAAAGCAATCATATAATATTTACTATTTATATTAATATTTTCAGCAGTAGATAAATATAAATATTAACAGTAGATAAACAGTAGATACATTTATAAAAATATAAATATCAGCTCCGTCGAATTGATTCATTAATCCTTGATTTTCTTCTTTACCACTCATTTATAAACCAGTACTTTCTATTTTTATATCGTGTGAACTTATCCTCGATACTATTCCCTATAAAAAACAATCGGATTACTTTGATATCGCTACTTAGATCCAACTTTGCGAATCCCGGCTACTAGCCTTTTAGCCCGCTAGCATTTCACGCGTGGCCTCGCGCCTATCGACCGTCTGATTTTACACCCGTTTCACTGAAAGGATACAGGTTATATCCAGCATTCCAGTCCTAAATTAGTAGTGATATTGGTAGTATCACTACTAATTTACTGTTCATCTGTTATAATGGCGAACATATCGGATGTGTGTCTAACGTTACCTCTGAGTGCAGGTGAGGACACATTCGAGCTGCATTCGGTACGATTGGAGCTGGAATCGGTGGAGAAACAGATCCGTGGTCTGCTGGAGAAGCAAGCCGAGCTGCGAGATCGGCGATCAGCACTTGAAACATCACGCGCCGATGCTCACAAGTCAGTGGTTAGTAACTTTTTGACTCCGACTTCGTCTACCCCGTGCGTTTCTCTGCCCAGGAGGACGCGATCATCTCTGGCTTCATTCACTCCGGCACCAACACAAAGCCATGGACCCCCGGTGATCCCACAGCGGAAGACACGAGCCAGGACCAGACCAAGAACCTCTCCACCGCTCCCGGTCTTCGAGATCTCCACCCGGAACCGCTTCTCCCCTCTTCGCGAGTCGGAACGTGACGACGCCGTGATCATCGGCACTTCCATCATCCGTCATGTCCGCGCTACCTCAGGTAAGGGTAAGGTGCGCACTCACTGCTTTCCTGGTGCTCGTGTTCTAGCTGTCGCTGCACATGTTCCCGAGATCCTGAACGGTGACGAGCGCGTCGGAGCTGTGGTGCTGCACGTGGGAACGAACGACATCCGGCTGCGGCAGACGGAGGTTCTGAAGAAGGACTACAGGAGCCTGATCGAGACGGTACGCAGCACAGCGCCTGAGGCAACGATCATCGTGTCTGGACCGCTTCCCACGTACCGACTAGGACAAGAAAGGTTCAGTAGACTATTTGCTCTAAATGAATGGTTAATATCATGGTGTAATGAACAGAAACTGCTCTTTGTAAATAATTGGAATCTGTTCTGGGAGCGACCTAGGCTCTACCGTGCTGATGGCCTGCACCCCAGCAGAATCGGAGCGGCTGTGCTGTCGGACAACATCTCCAAGACGTTACACACCATCTGACTAGTAAGTCAAAGTCCAAATCACAATCTCTGCTGTCCCAACTTAATTGATACAAGTAGTGTAGAACATTATATAGAAACTGTGTCTATTCCACGTCTAGTGAGGCCAAACAATAAACCTAGTGTAGGATCTAGGAAAAATATTATTGTAATTAAACCAGAAAATCTAAATATCAGTGAACAAAAACAATTTCTAAAACTAGGTCTTCTAAACATTAGATCGCTCACACCTAAGGCGGTTATTGTAAATGAAATGGTCACAGATAATAATTTCGATGTTCTGTGCCTTACTGAAACCTGGCTTAAACCAAATGATTATTTCGGTCTAAATGAGTCTACTCCACCAGGATACTGTTATAAGCATGAGCCCCGTCTGATCGGTCGTGGCGGCGGTGTTGCAACAATCTACAGAGATATCCTTAATGTTACTCAGAAAACTTGTCATAGGTTTAATTCGTTTGAAGTACTTGTGCTAAATGTTACGCTCTTAGATGTAAGAAAGAAATCCCGATTATCTCTAGCCTTGGCGACCGTATATAGACCTCCAGGGCCCTATGCTGATTTCCTAAAAGAGTTTGCAGACTTTCTCTCAGATCTATTGGTCAATACCGATAAAGCAATAATTGTTGGAGATTTTAACATACACGTAGATAACACAAATGATGCGTTAGGGGCTGCGTTTACAGATTTATTAAACTCATTTGGGGTCAAGCAAAACGTCAGTGGTCCCACTCATCGTCTAAATCATACACTAGATTTAATTATATCATATGGAACCAATCCAACCGATATAGATATTGTACAGCAAAGTGACGATCTCACTGATCATTGTATGGTAACGTGCATATTACGTACTGCTGAAATTTGCCATGTTGCGCCACGTTATCGACCAGGCAGAACAATCGTTCCAACCACTATAGATAGATTCACAAATAGCTTACCTGATCTATCTCAGCTGCTCAGTGAACCCCAACAAACAGATGAACTAGAGGAAATGACTAGCAGTTTGAGCACCATTTTCTCTAGTACATTAGATATTGTTGCACCAATTAGATTAAAAAAGGTTAGAGAGAAAACTAAAGCACCATGGTACAATAGTACTACACATGTTATCAAAAGAGAAACTCGTAACTTAGAGCGTAAATGGAAACAAACTAATTTAGAGGTCTTTAGAATCGCGTGGAAAGACAGTATGTCACGTTATAAAAAGGCTCTAAAAGCAGCCAGGGCTGAGCATCTCCGCAAACTAATAGAAAATAACCAAAATAATCCAAGGTTTTTATTTAACACCGTGGCTAGACTAACAAATAAACAGACATCACCAGAGCAAAATATTCCGTTACAGTATAGTTGTAATGATTTTATGAATTACTTCAATGAGAAAATAGAAAGCATCCGAAATACAATTGTAAATGTACAATCCTCTATGGTGTCTTATGATTCAGCCACAATTATCGCCCCTCAAGAACAACTACACCGCTTTACAACTATAGGACAGGAAGAGCTAAATAAACTTATCTTTGCAGCGAAACCAACAACATGTTTATTAGATCCAATACCCACTAAACTACTGAAAGAAGTGTTACCTGTAGTGGAAGAGCCTCTTCTCAATATTATTAACTCGTCTTTATCTTTAGGTCATGTTCCAAGAATATTCAAGCTGGCAGTAATAAAACCTCTTATTAAGAAACCGCAATTAGATCAAAATAACTTAGCAAATTACAGACCCATTTCAAATCTTCCATTTATGTCTAAAATACTAGAAAAAATTGTGTCCGCTCAATTGTGCTCTTTCCTGCGAGAAAATGAGATATATTAAAAATTTCAGTCAGGATTTAGACCGCATCATAGCACAGAAACTGCGCTAGTTAAAATTACAAATGATTTACTTTTAGCTTCTGACCAAGGCTGTATCTCAATACTAGTTCTACTCGATCTTAGCGCTGCGTTCGACACTATAGATCATAAAATACTCTTGGATCGACTACAAAACTACACTGGTGTTCAGGGAAAGGCATTAAGCTGGTTTAGATCGTACATATCAGACCGTTACCATTTTGTCTGTTTAAATGGTGAAAAATCGAAGATAACGAGTAGACTATGGAGTGGCGCAAGGATCGGTGTTAGGCCCTCTGCTATTCTCAATATATATGCTGCCACTTGGTAATATTATAAGAAAACATGGAATTAATTTCCACTGTTATGCTGATGACACTCAATTATATATTTCATCACGACCAGATGAAAACACTAACTTATCTAAATTGACAGAGTGTCTTAAAGATATAAAATGCTGGATGACGTGTAATTTCCTGCTATTAAATTCAGATAAAACGGAGGTATTACTTATTGGTCCAAAAAACTACCCACAAAACCTCGTACAATACAACTTTAATTTAGAAGGACGTCCTGTTACTTTATCCACTACAGTAAAAGACCTGGGTGTTATACTAGACCGCAACTTGTCTTTCGAAAATCATATTTCATATGTTACAAGAACTGCCTTTTTCCACCTTAGAAACATTGCTAAATTACGTAACATACTTTCTGTTACTGATGCAGAAAAGTTAGTTCATGCATTCATGACCTCAAGACTAGATTACTGTAACGCTTTATTAGCTGGTTGTCCTACATCCTCAATAAACAAGCTACAGTTAGTGCAAAATGCAGCTGCTAGAGTTCTTACTAGATCAAGAAAATATGATCATATAACACCGATTTTATCATCTCTGCACTGGTTACCTATAAAGTTCTGTATTAAATACAAAGTACTATTACTGACGTATAAAGCCCTAAATGGTTTAGCTCCTGTGTATTTAATGGACCTTCTATCGCCCTACAATCCATCGCGTTCTTTAAGATCCCTAAATTCGAGGCTTCTGGTCATTCCTAGGATATCTAAGTCCACTAAAGGACTCACATTTAGCTCCTAAACTCTGGAATGGCCTTCCTGATACTGTTCGTTGCTCAGACTCGCTCTCCCAGTTCAAAACTAGATTAAAGACGCATCTCTTCAGCCAAGCATTCACATAATGCTTGCTTCTTATACCACTGTTGAATCAGATCGAATGCATTAATATTATGAACAGCAGCTATGCTAATTATTTCCCATCTGCTTTTCTGCTGTTATCTCGGGACGCTAGTCAGCTCCAGTCTGTATCCAGCCTCTCACGGAGACTTCAGATGCCCCAACACCTGCGATGAGACGACTAAACGCCGGCGATATGTTATGCCCTAAATTAATACATGATGATTAACTAACTGTATTTTCTACTTACATTTCTGAAATGCACTTTCTGTAAAGCTGCTTTGAAACAATATGTATTGTGAAAAGCGCTATACAAATAAATTTGAATTGAATTGAAATAGGAATCACTTCTGTCAGACAGAACTTAATAAAAGCATGTTTGAATCTACTGTTCAAACATTTACGATTTTTTAATGTTTCTGAAAGAGTCACTTCTGCTCACCAAAGCTGCATTTATTTGATAAAAAAAACAGTAAAAACAGTAAAATATATTAATATAATGTAAATCAGCTGTTTTCTATATGAATATATAGTAAAGTGTAATTTATTCCTGTGATCAAAGCTGAATTTTCAGCATCATTACTCCAGTCTTCAGTGTCACATGATCCTTCAGAAATCACTATAATATGATGATTTGATGCTCAAGAAACATTTATGATTATTATCAGTGTTGAAAACAGTTCATATTTTGTGGAAACAAAACTGGAAACTTTTTTTTCAGGATTCTTTGATGAATAGAAAGTTCAAAAGAACAGCATTTATTTAAAACAGAATCGTTGTAACATTATAAATGTATTTACTGTCACTTTACATAATTTAACGCATCCTTAATGAATCAAAGTATTTATTTTTTAAATCGTCCCTACTGAAATCTTTTTGAACATGACTCTTTGTTACAGGCTTGCTTCTTTAAACACTTATGTGATTTAGATTTCCCTAAAGCAGTTTAATATTAAAACTGAATTAACTTCCATCACGCAGTGTTATTAGTCTGAAAGAGGGCAGCAGCCGCCGACTCTGCACAAATCTGCACTGATGCATCCGTGATTCCTGTTACTGTCAAATCTGGGCTGAACGCCGGGAGTCTGTCCGGCTCGTCGACACTAATGTGGTTTACAGATCAACATCTTAAAGTTCAGGATTAATTATTCATGCAGACCTCTAATCAATCTCACAGCGGACCGCTGTTAACTTCAGCTGGTGTAACAGAAGAGTGTAAGAGGCAGATATTTTAAAGAAATGAAAACACAACTGCACAGACTGCAGTCGGTTATGCTTGAAAAGATGATTTATCATTTTGCATTATTTGAAGATTTGTTGCATGTGAGGTAGCGGAGAAAAACATTGTGTGCACTGTAATCTACAGCTATTTTAATAAATTAATGGAACAACATGTTCAGACAAAAAGCCAACATTAGCATGTTTTCTGGAAAGGTCAGATGGTTTGAGAAGGTCAAATCCTGAGAGAAGGATTCCTCATTATAATAATTCATACGCAGAATAAAGGGGCGTGGCCTGGTTGAGTTAGTTAGTAGTGTGGGCGGGACATTTCCCAAACACACTCGAAGCGCTCGACCAATCACAACACATTGCTCCAGCCGACCAATCAGAGCACAGTGTGCTTTTCAGAAGGAGGGGCTTCATAGAGACAGGAAGTAAACAGAGCGTTACTGACAGACTGGGAAGAGAGGAGCCGCAACAATGGAGAATATGAGGAAAATAATCAACATTCAAGCAGGGAAACCTATTCTAGTAGAGACCATTCAAGACTGCACAACAGGTCCTGTTTTATTCACACACACACACACACACACACTCTCACCTGCATGAGCAAGTAGTAAATGCCTGCCAGACCGTGAGCGGCTCCTACGTACTGCTTCTTATGCCACTCGTACAGCAGCGGACATCGCTCGCTCTTCTTCTCCTCTTTAGACAGGTTCTTCCCAGACTCCAGGATAGCCGTCACCACCTTGGATCAACAGACACACAGTGGGATGAGATGATAGTCTTGTTATGGATCAAAGTATCGGTCACTTTTCAGCAGAATTATTCACAGCGGTTCAGAAAAGGTAAAAGAACGGACTAAAATAGTTTGTCAGCAATGGCACAGTGAAATATAACAGGACTATTACAAAGGAGCAAATGTTGTATTAGCAGGGATGTTCAGATATGAAAATTTTGATCGTTACCGATAACTGATAATTCTTTATATTTGGAAGCCGATAACCGATATATTGGCCGATAAATCTAAATCCAAGTTTTTATATAATTTTTGAAAGCCTGATTACAAAAACAAAAGTTTCATCATTAAAAGCCATGAACCAAGCACACAATTATAATGTTCTCATGATCATTTTATGTAGCCGATATGACAGACTTGCATGTTGCACTGAACTGTATTTTCCTTTTTGAATTGATTTCAATCATATTTCAAGCAATTTAAAATCATCATGTTGAACAGTGCACATCTGAACCGTCTCAGCTGTAAGAAATAATACATTATTTATCGGCTTTATTAAATCGGCCAAATTTTCTTATCAGGCCGATAATGATAACATTAAAAATGAACATATATCGGCTGATACCGATATGGTGGCCGATATATCGTGCATCCCTATAGGTTAGGGCGGTATATCGAGTTTGTACGATATATCGATATATTTTTTTGAAACGATATGGAATGTGGCAATACCGTTTATATTGATAGTAGTTTGATACGAGCAGATCTGAAAAACAGCGGAGGACGCAGTGTGAGTGTGTGTGTGTGTGTGAGCTCCTGCAGTGTGAGCTGCTGCAGTGAAAGTATTGTCCAAAACATCTTATATTAAGGGCTTCAAAATAACTGGTAAGATGTAGTTAACAAGTAGAGTTCTCAACGGGCCGGGTCGGCCCGACAAACCCGACGGGACCCGCGGGTTTGGGTCGAAAATATAAGCAAATGACTCGGGTCGGACCTCGGGCTTAATCTTTTCCGCTCAGTGAAAAAAAAAAAAACATTTATTAATCATCGCTGCTGTTCACCGTAAAGAAAGTCTGGCTGCTGCGTGCAACGTGCATCGCGGGGGCAGACCTGACGCCGCTCGTGCACGCCTTTAGCCTGGAGAAGATGATGGAGTTGGTGAAAAGTAGCCTAAACTTGCCGCAGGATAATTCACCGTCGCTACTACAGGAGTGGGAAAATCAGAGGTCTGGAAAGTGTTTGGAGTGGTGCTAGCCTGGCTAACACCAGACCCAATTTTCGTTGAGACTTGGGTCTGGGAACCACATGTACATTTTCTCGTATTTGAGGCGTGGTTTACGAATGCCCGGCGCCGTTTATTGGGTGCTAAGAATGCATATCAAATGCGCCTGTACGTAGCTCATAGCCAATCGTTTCAATTATACCAGATGACGTCTGTAGAGCGACAGAAATTTGACGATGAAGAAGACGAAATAAACTTGCTTTCTAAATTACTTAGAACATTCTCTTAGGCTGCATCAAAAGGTAGCTTCGCGTCTGCTGCCATGTTGAATCCATAGAAATAAACAAACTGCTTCGGTGTGTCACATAGATGTCGTCATCGTCTTGCTGCTCCCTCCCCGTTCTGTGATTGGTTCCCTAAATGAGGCGAAAATCTGGACCATGGTATCCATACTGCCTTTCAGCGTGAATAAAATCGCGCTGCGGGAAGGCAGCATGGGGAAACCCAGACTAGAGTGGTGCTGTATTCTGATGGAAATTCTACAGGTTATGTGCAATGCTCAAAATGCAAGGTGCTGATGAAATATGACAGCAAAAAAACAGGGTCGTCCAGAAGATTTTTATTTGAGGCATATTTAGTATATAGCCTATTTATATATTTAAAGTTTGTTTCAGTTGTTTGTATTGTTTGTAGGCTATTCAGACGTGAACATTAAAGGTTGATTTGAATTCCCGTCTGCTGGTCATGATAATACGTGTATGAGAAAAAAAAAAAAGAAAATCCGCGTCGGGCCGCGGGTCGGGTTCAGGCAGATAATTCATGTTGATGTGTTCGGGCTTTAAAAGCCACATCGGGTCCGGGCTTTAAAAGCCACGGGCCGGGTCGGGTCGGGTCGTAATTTTCAGGCCCGTTGAGAACTCTATTAACAAGTTTAAAGCAGTTGTCAGACGCTCTGACAGATACTGCCGCTGTTTAATGTGTTTGAGATGTGCTTTCGTCAGTGCTTAACTTACATTCACAGGAATATTCTTCATCTGTGAATGTTAGAGTCAAACAGAGGACGAGCTTCTGCAAGCGAATCTACGCTAATATTCAAGCGTCCGTGAACGAGCACTAAAAAGACGAGCACAATATAGTAGTAGCGCAATAAGATTGTAATGTTACAATGTAATGTGATTTTAACCACCTTTTTGCACATAATATATTGCATTATAGCCTACATTACATTTACTATATTTGTTTCCATATCCTTCAATATCAACACTGTTGGTAGGATATCATTGGCCAGAATGTGAATTTTTTTTTTTATTTTATATAAATACTGATTTTCTTTATCCAAATAGAAAAACGTAGAAAGTACCGAGATATATATCGTATATCGCCATTTAACCAAAAAATACCGAGATATGATATTTTGGGCATATCGCCCAGCCCTACAGTAGGTCTATAAAAGGTCTATCGTTGTGGTGAAACAATGAGCAGCTGAAGAGAGCCGTGCATGTATTCTTCAGCTCTCCTTTTGGGTTTAACAGACTAAATAACAAAAAATACTGGTTTGAAACGACATGAGGGCAAGTAGATAATGAGATACATTCACTTTTGGGTGAACTATTACTTTAAAAACTGCAGAACACACAGTAAGTAACTATATTTGTAATAATATAAAGAGAGAGACCCGAAGCACAGCAATGACGGGATTAGACACTTCTCTCCAGAGTCTAGATGAGCAGTGAGATATTAACCCGTAGAAGAGCCGCGTCATTGGACAGATGAACCAAATAATGTGCCTCGTCATGAAGCAGAAGACGTCTAGGGAGTGACAGATAGAGGGATAAGACTGCAATACAGAAGATAAATGAAAGCAGCGGCTACAAGTAGTAAAATAAACTTGGTTAAATTCGAGGTTAATGACGCTGAGGCTATTTCAGGCAATGGAGCAGAATATTGAGCAATGAGTATAGATTTATCCCGGGATAAATAGGACATCTGGTCAGCAAAGATGTCTCTTTCTGTCTCTGAAACTGCCCCGTCACCAAATCTAGATTCTCTGGAGATCCGACTGTGCTCATGAAGCCGATAGTGCAGATTCAGATCTTTCTCCTAATCACGAGCACTACTGGAAGCTCAGCTCTGCAGTCACGAGTCCCAAACTACAGCATCGTTTCCCAAACTACGGCATCGAGTCCCAAACTACGGCATCTTGTCCTAAACTACGGCATCGAGTCCCAAACTACGACACCGAGTCCCAAACTACGGCATCGTGCATCGTGTCCCAAACTACGACATTGTGTCCCAAACTACGGCATCGTGTCCCAAACTACGGCATCGTGTCCCAAACTACGGCATCGAGTCCCAAACTACGACACCGAGTCCCAAACTACGACACCGAGTCCCAAACTACGGCATCGTGCATCGTGTCCCAAACTACGACATTGTGTCCCAAACTACGGCATCGTGTCCCAAACTACGGCATCGTGTCCCAAACTACGGCACCGTGTCCCAAACTACGGCATCGTGTCCCAAACTACGGCATCGTGCATCGTGTCCCAAACTACGACATTGTGTCCCAAACTACGGCATCGTGTCCCAAACTACGGCATCGTGTCCCAAACTACGGCACCGTGTCCCAAACTACGGCATCGTGTCCCAAACTACGGCATCGAGTCCCAAACTACGGCACCGTGTCCCAAACTACGGCATCGAGTCCCAAACTACGGCATCGAGTCCCAAACTACGGCACCGTGTCCCAAACTACGGCATCGAGTCCCAAACTACGGCACCGTGTCCCAAACTACGGCATCGTGTCCCAAACTACGGCATCGTGTCCCAAACTACGGCATCGTGTCCCAAACTACGGCACCGTGTCCCAAACTACGCCATCGAGTCCCAAACTACGGCACCGTGTCCCAAACTACGGCATCGAGTCCCAAACTACGGCACCGTGTCCCAAACTACAGCATCGTTTCCCAAACTACGGCATCGAGTCCCAAACTACGGCATCTTGTCCTAAACTACGGCATCGAGTCCCAAACTACGACACCGAGTCCCAAACTACGGCATCGTGCATCGTGTCCCAAACTACGACATTGTGTCCCAAACTACGGCATCGTGTCCCAAACTACGGCATCGTGTCCCAAACTACGGCATCGAGTCCCAAACTACGACACCGAGTCCCAAACTACGGCATCGTGCATCGTGTCCCAAACTACGACATTGTGTCCCAAACTACGGCATCGTGTCCCAAACTACGGCATCGTGTCCCAAACTACGGCACCGTGTCCCAAACTACGGCATCGTGTCCCAAACTACGGCATCGTGCATCGTGTCCCAAACTACGACATTGTGTCCCAAACTACGGCATCGTGTCCCAAACTACGGCATCGTGTCCCAAACTACGGCACCGTGTCCCAAACTACGGCATCGTGTCCCAAACTACGGCATCGTGTCCCAAACTACGGCATCGTGTCCCAAACTACGGCATCGAGTCCCAAACTACGGCACCGTGTCCCAAACTACGGCATCGAGTCCCAAACTACGGCATCGTGTCCCAAACTACGGCATTGTGTCCCAAACTACGGCATCGAGTCCCAAACTACGACATTGTGTCCCAAACTACGGCATCGTGTCCCAAACTACGGCATCGTGTCCCAAACTACGGCATCTTGTCCCAAACTACGGCATCGTGTCCCAAACTACGGCATCGAGTCCCAAACTACGGCACCGTGTCCCAAACTACGGCATCGAGTCCCAAACTACGGCATCGTGTCCCAAACTACGGCATCGTGTCCCAAACTACGGCATCGTGTCCCAAACTACGGCATCGTGTCCCAAACTACGGCATCGAGTCCCAAACTACGGCACCGTGTCCCAAACTACGGCATCGAGTCCCAAACTACGGCATTGTGTCCCAAATACGGCACCGTGTCCCAAACTACGGCATCGTGTCCCAAACTACGGCATCGTGTCCCAAACTACGGCACCGTGTCCCAAACTACGGCATCGTGTCCCAAACTACGGCATCGAGTCCCAAACTACGGCACCGTGTCCCAAACTACGGCATCGAGTCCCAAACTACGGCATCGAGTCCCAAACTACGGCACCGTGTCCCAAACTACGGCATCGAGTCCCAAACTACGGCACCGTGTCCCAAACTACGGCATCGTGTCCCAAACTACGGCATCGTGTCCCAAACTACGGCATCGTGTCCCAAACTACGGCACCGTGTCCCAAACTACGCCATCGAGTCCCAAACTACGGCACCGTGTCCCAAACTACGGCATCGTGTCCCAAACTACGGCATTGTGTCCCAAACTACGGCATCGTGTGAATGTAAGAATGACAACGAGTGGTCGAAATTGGTACTGCAGTCCAATTCAAAATATTGGAGATCGTTGTTTCCCCGCCGCCTCAGAGTCGAAGCTCTCACAGGTCGCCAGTTTGAGACACGCATCAGGAATGAGCGTAATAGACAATGAAAATTGGCAACGTGCAGTATCACAGAAGTGTTTATCAGATAAACGAGTATGTGAACTTAGCATGTTTCCTCAATATATGCAAACATATTATGGTATTTTTATGCTTTAGTAAAGTGAAAAAGTTACATACAGCACCTTTAAACTGCAGTTCATCCACTGGCCACTAGAGACCGGCTCCAAAAGAGAGTCAATCCCATAGACCCCCATGTTAAAATATCCAACTTTACCGCAGAAAAAAACATGTTTACAGTCTGGTGCAAAAAGTGGTTTTGGTCTATAAAGCGAATCTTTCCCTTCATGACGACTGTGAGGGGGGTGAATGCTTTTATAACTCACCCGTTTAAATTATATTAAGCCTTAAAGTTCTGCATAATTAAAGCCGTGGCCACTTGAGTGACAGGTGTATTGCGCTGATGTCACTACTAGCCGTTTGTCTGTTAGCGTCACGTCACCTCAGCTAATCCGCCTCGCTGCACATGTTCGTTTATCCGGGAGTGACGCGGCCAAGATGGCGACGGCCGGCTCCGCCCACTTTGGGCTTCAGAAACACTACGGGTGACGTCACACACACTACACAGTGTTTTACACAGTCTATGAGCCGAACAGAGCCAAGCTGATGTACAAACAGAACCGCTTTCATCTGTCCCATGATGCTCTGCAACACTCCCTCTGCTATTACACTGAGTATAATTCAGCACAGGAACATTACAGACAAATGATGAGATAATAACTGCAACAAACAGATAATGATAACTGTGAGATATACACTGCCATTTAAAAGTTTGGGATAGGTAAGATTTTTAATGTTTTTAAAGGAAGTCTCTTCTGCTCATCAAAGCTACATTTATTTGATTAAAAATACAACAAAAAAATATTAATATAATGTAAATCAGCTGTTTTCTATGTGAATATATAGTAAAGTGTAATTTATTCCTGTGATCAAAGCTGTATTTTCAGCATCATTACTCCAGTCTTCAGTGTCACATGATCCTTCAGAAATCACTATAATATGATGATTTGATGATCAAGAAACATTTATGATTATGATTTATGATTTTTTTTAAATAGAATAATTTGTAACATTATAAATATGTCTATACTGTCACTTTTGATCAATTTAATTCTTAATTGCTGAATAAAAGTATTGATTTATTTTATTTTCATTTCAGTGTTTCACATTTCTGAAGCTCTGAAACTTGCAGGATGTTGTAATGGTGCAAAGGCCTCTTATATGTCAAAAGATGAGGGCAAATTTGATTTCTCATGTGAAGATCCCTTTAACTGAAGACTTTCTTCTTTCCCGCAGCTTTAATAACCATAAATTCTCCACATGCCGGATTCAACTAACGACAGCTTTAATGTTACATATATTGTGTGTGGCACGTTTGCCACAGTAATTATGGCGTGCCAACAAACACATTCCTCTCCTTCATCTGTCTTCACCTCTTGTCTGGCATCCTCATCAGTTCTGCCCACACACACACACACCCACACACACCCACACACACACACACACACACACACACACACACACACACACACACACACACACACACACACACACACACACACACACACACACACACACTGCAGAACTGGACGGTGGCCAGCGCTACAGTAAAGCACACACTCACAGTCAAGTCAGACAGAAAAACTGATGTTTTTATCAATGGATGTATTGTAATACATTTTATCAGTGCAAGTTAAAAGTCCCCCAAGATGAAAATTAAGTTTGTAATGTTGTTTATGTGTCTATGTGGTGTTTTTAATACACTTTAAGACAAAGCATGTGTAAATTCATAAGTCGACAGCATTGCTGAGTATTTTCTCCTTAAAACTGCAGTGAACCAAAGACAGTCTCAAAAACACGGTTTGAAATCGCTGGTGTTTCTGACGTCACAAACGACCTTGTAACCAATCAGATCAACGTGTGATCGTCAACGAGTGGATCTCTGAGTGAGTGAGTGAGTGGAGGCGGGGCTCATTTGCATATTCATAGAACCGCGCATACTAAATGAGGCATGAGTGTCAAGTTACATTCAAGATATTTTAAATCATGAAGACATTCTTTTCAAGGAAAAAACGTTTAAATGTGTTTTAATGGATAAAATGATGGACTACAGGGCGACTTTATGCTCCACGTTTATGCATGAATATATTTTGATTATGAATAGCGTTAAAGATGACGGTCACCTTGGCGATGGTGGTCTCATCCACCACGCCCGGCCCGATTTCTCTGTTGACATAAAGCAGGGCGTAAAGATATCCGGCCCGTCCGTACAAGAGCTCATCAGGAACGTCTGCGTCTGGGCTGAGGACGGAGCGCTGGAGCGCCAGCAATCTGGGAGAATCACAGGAAAACACAGGGAAGAAGCAAAGCAGACATAAGCTCAAACTCTCCTATCTCTGTACAACACTGCAGCAAATTACACACATCAGTTTAATAAAACTAGAACATCGTGTACAAGATCTCCTTGTTCTTTTGTTTAAAGGGTGGTTGATTATGATTTCACTTTTCTAACTTTAGTTAGTGTGTAATGTTGCTGTTTGAGCATAAATAACATCTGCAAAGTTACAACACTCACAGTTCAAAGCAAAGGGAGATATTTTCTTTTACAGAATTTGATTTTTAAAAACTACATAAAACGGCTGTTAGGTACTACACAAGCTTCTTCACAGGATAGTGACATCACAAACCCTAAAATTTACATAAACTCCGCCTCCTGGAACACGATTTATAGATTATCATGACAGAATATGCTAATCAATGACTGTAAGATAGTTAACTCCACATCAGCTGCATATATTCATCAACTAACCGTTCAGAAATGTCCTGTTGCTTCTACATGTCGTCTCTTCTAGAGTCTCTCCATCATTGTCTGACTTCGGTTTGAACATAAAAGGCTAAAAGTTTTTGAAATGTTCATTGTGTGTCTCTGTGAGGTAATCGGAGCTGCTAACACACACTGACGCACACACACACTGACACACACTCTGACACACACACACTCTGACACACACACACTCTGACACACACACACTCTGACACACACACACACTCCGACACACACACACTCCGACACACACACACTCCGACACACACACACTCCGACACACACACACTCCGACACACACACACTCCGACACACACACACTCCGACACACACACACTCCGACACACACACACTCCGACACACACACTCCGACACACACACTCCGACACACACACACCAACACACACAAACACTGACACACACACAAGCTCCGCCCTCAGTGCCTAACCCCTTTAACTGAAACCTGTTTACAAAAAACACAATGTATTGAGAGCAAAATAAGCCCAATACTGGTTGAGGGTTCACTGGACGCTGCCAAAGCAAATCCAGTTCGATGAGATTGATATGGTAAAACCCACGCCATCGTTACTGTTCGTATCTCCATCTGACCAATCACAGCAGAGCAGCTCTCAGAGAGGCGGGGTTTAGAGAGACTCAATCTTCTAACGAACCGTTTCACTCTTTGATAAATTAAATGACGTTTGATGTTTATTATGAGAAAATTAAAGTGTTTTTTGACCTTGGATGCATGTAAACCTGTTGGAGGAAACTCTAAACAAAACCAGGAGCCTTTAAAATAGCATGATAGGGGCACTTATGATTAAATAAAATGGATTATTTTAATGTAATTCATTATTTTTCTAAATAACACATTTAGATTACACCCCCCCTGACTTTGTAATAGGTAACTCTGTAATTGGTATTTTTCCCACATTTACGCACACCCTTTTTGCAAAATCTCATCTAGCTTCTCCAAACGACACTTACTAAGAGCTAGCAAAGAAAGCTAAAGAGAAAACAGACACAAATAAAGTTTGAGAAGGTTCTGACTTAGTGAGGCACTCGTGAGACTCGGCCTGGTTATTCAGCTGGTGGTGAACGACAGCGGCGACGGCTAGCGGCCCGGCGTCTCCGCACAGGAAGGACACGCGGCGGCCGCTCAGGCTCCTCAGGGTGCGCTTCACGTAATCCAGCGCGCGCTGCAAGTGCTCGCTCTCCGGCGCCGCGCGGTGCAGTTGCAGGTACAGCAGGGCGATGCCTGCCAATCACAGCGCTCACACACTCAACAGCCAGATCATGCGTTCATTTTACATTAGGCAGAGGTGTAGAGTCCAGGTTCAGGAAGTAGAAGTCCTCAGTATTTTCTTCCAATCATCTGGATTTGCTAATTAGCAGTTTTTAAGCCAGGAGATTGCTATTAATTATAATTAGTGAAATTGCTCATGGGTGGAATAAACATATGGCAGGACTTTTACTTTCTGACCCCTGAACTTTACGCCTCTGATATTAGGTTTGCAATTTACTCGGCACATGTGGACAAATGGGTTTGAAACTGCAGGCTAATGCAGGCTAAATGCAGGCTAAAATCCGGATTTGTGCCATTTCACAATTTTGTAGAAATTAACATCATAATAAACAAAGCATTAACAATAATGTAAAAAAAAAAAATTTTTTTTAAGTAATTCATAATTTTATTACTAATAAATAATGTAAAATATAGAGCATAACACTAAAAAACAAATAAAATGAAAATGTAAAAATATTTCTATTACATTTTTAATTAAATAAAATCAATTGGATAAAAATGACATCAGAACGGGCAACAGTTAATCCTATATTAAAGTATTAGTCGGGAGAGACTTGCTACTTTCGGACAGAATGTTGGTTCGTAGGAAATTACTGTATATTTCCCTGTGGAATCCAAACTGTGTTACTTTCTTCAAGAACTTTATTGAAGGTTTTTCTTTTTTAACAAAGAAATCGCACAGTAACAGCATTTTATGAACAACGTTGGAATTTGTGCCTTTTTTGCACAAAAAAAAAAAGTAAATGGCACACCAACTTGTACTCTAATAATTAAAGTGTCGAAAGTCCATAAGGTGCATGTGTGTGTTCACCTGTACGGGCATGCGCGCGCTCACCTGTACGGGCATGCGCGCGCTCACCTGTACGGGCATGCGCGCGCTCACCTGTACGGGCATGCGCGCGCTCACCTGTACGGGCATGCGCGCGCTCACCTGTACGGGCATGCGCGCGCTCACCTGTACGGGCATGCGCGCGCTCACCTGTACGGGCATGCGCGCGCTCACCTGTACGGGCATGCGCGCGCTCACCTGTACGGGCATGCGCGCGCTCACCTGTACGGGCATGCGCGCGCTCACCTGTACGGGCATGCGTGCGCTCACCTATCCAGGCATGTGTGTGCTCACCTGTCCAGCCGGTGTAGGTGGAGAAATCGTGCGGATCTGCCGTCTTCAGGCCCTCCTCCATTTGTTGAAGAAGATCTTTGATTTTACTCTGCACTTTCTTCTGAAATGCATCACTGATCTATTTCCAGACAAGGAAAAAAATTCTAAGTAAGCTTCCAAGATTAATTTTGCAAACATAATTAGTTTTATAATTAGTTGACAAAGGCACACTGGCACTGAGTATTGTAACGCAATAAACCAAGCTGTGTTCTTGTTCTATCCAGACTGGACTATTGTAATGCTCTCCTGGCTGGTCTTCCAGCTTGCTCTGTCAAACCTCTACAATTGATCCAGAATGCTGCAGCCAGAGTAGTCTTTAATGAGCCAAAGAGAGCACACGTCACTCCTCTCCTCACAAAATTGCACTGGTTGCCAGTTGCCGCTCGCATTAAATTCAAGGCACTGACGTTTGCCTACAGAACAACCACTGGCACGGCTCCCTCTTACGCGAATGTCGTCTTGTGGTATCATCTCAAAGAGGCACAAAATCTCTTTCTCGGACCTTTACCATGACTGTTCCCTGTTGTTGGAATGATCTGCCTAACTCAACCAGAGCTTCTGAGTCAGTAGCCACTTTCAAGAAACTGCTGAAGACGTATCTTTTTCGGCAGCACTTGATTCAGTAATACTAACACTTTCTCTTCTCTTCTATTCTAATAAAACTAACTGCACTAAATTAAACCCCCTAAGAGGGGTCATAGCACTTACGTATTGTTGTCCCACTGTTAGTTTAACTGCTTCTATTGTTCTCACTTGTAAGTCGCTTTGGATAAAAGCGTCTGATAAATGAATAAAATGTAAATGTAATGTAAATGTGTTCGAAACTTATGCGGACCAAATACAGAGCCCTGTGGAATATCCATCAAATTAAAGAAATCACTACTTAAAATATGTGCATATCCATGTCAGAAACCACACTTCTATACACACAATAGACAGACTTCTAGACACACTTCTAACCCTTAAACATAAACTGTACTGCCACTGATAATGAAGCACTGATGATAATAGAGTCGTTTCATGAATATTTGCAAACGTTTGACATTGAATAAAGTCAGAAAGAGACAAAAAGAGAATAGGTAGGCTAAATGTTGGAGCTGCATGATTCTAGATAAATTAATAATCACGATTTTTTTTTTTTTTACATGGAAATTCTCCCACGATTCTAAACTACGGTGGCCAAGAGAGCTCAATGCTGCAACTGGAGAAAACATGCAAATAGAAAAACGCCTGCAAATTAAGAAAACATCTTCATCAGTTTTACAACACGTGTGTGCTCCAAATACTCACATCACAACCAAACACAGACACGCGCTGCACAACGGGGATGTTTCCAGGGGACCCGATAAGTGCCGGACCGGCTGGACACGCTTTCAGCTCGTGAGCACCCTGTACCCTACTCCCTTCCCAGGGCAGAGCACTAGTGGACTAGTGGGCACTTGGAGTGACCAGGGCACTAGTGTGCCATCATGTAGCCGTTCGCACTTGCTGAAGGGAGTAACGAAAGACAACGTAATTTCCTCACTCACCTGGGATGTTCCCATGACAACGCAGCTGTTCTTACGACAGAAATATCTTATTATTGCTGTTAACATAACTGTTGCAAATAAATATACATTTTATTCAAAAAAGTTTAAAATAAGCGTTATATATCTGTTTATGCGTCTCAACTTTAAAACTTGCCGTCTCACCTGCATTTCCTAACATTTCTTATGAAACTTAAGCATAACATGAAAAAATTTGTGTAACTGATGTATAGATTGAAATATTACCCTCGTACTTTTTCTCTATCTTTTTTAGTTTTCAGCTTATTGTTAGCTCTTCTTTTCTCATTTGTATTCTGATGACATTGAACATATTGTAGGCTATACAAAGTTATATGTTATCTCTGCATGTTTTGCAAAAAAAAAGAAAAGAAAAAAATAGTAGACTGAGCTGAAAGCGTGTCCAGCCGGTCCGGCACTTATCGGGTCCCCTGGAAACATCTCTGTTGTGCAGCGCGTGTCTGTGTTTGGTTGTGTTGTGAGTATTTGGAGCACACATGTGTTGTAAAACTGATGTTTTCTTAATTTGCATATGTTTTCTTCAGTTGCAGCGCTGAGCTCTCTCAGCCACCGTACTAAACAGACCACATAACGTAATTTACTAGAGGTTCGGAAAAAATACTAAATGCGGCGGTCTATTTAAAAAATATTTAATTAATTTGAATTATTTTAAAAAATCAGTTTAAATGAATGACTCACTTATAAACACTTCACTTGATTCATTACTGAATGAATCAGCATTTCTGAAAGAATCTCTTGAATAAATGATTCAATGACAAACACATTTTTAACAGTCACTTGTCGCCACCTACTGGTGTAATAACATTTTTATTTGAAGCATCAGGTTATTTTCAAAATGTGATTTACTTTATTTTGATCGCTTTTGTAGACAGTGTTTATATCCAAACTATAAACTTGTATCCCAGTACTGCAGTGATAATATGAATGATTGTAAGACAGAAGTAATGATACTGTGTGGTTGAAAAGACAGTTAGTGAAGCGGTTTCATATCTATACGTGACAACGGCTCTCTGGATCAGAACACAGATCTGAATGTTCACTGTGATCACACTCGTCAAAGCTTTAATAGACACTGGAGAATCTTTGTAATTAAGGAATAAGATTGCGTGGGTGTTTTAATCGAGATCACAATATTTTAACAATTAATCGTGCAGCTCTACTAATTGTATATTGAACTAACTGTCATCTATGATACGCTGAAAATGGTATAAAAAAATTGTTGTTTTTTGCCACGGGGGGAAATCATAATGTGTATTGCTATTTCTGAAAGTCTGAGTCCAATAGCTTGGAAACCGTGGTCAGGGAAGAGTGAAGGGGGATCGAATTCAGAGTTATTTGGTTCTGCTCCAGCAGTGTGTGTGTGTGTGTGTGTGTGTGTGTGTGTGTGTGTGTGTGTGTGTGTGTGTGTGTGTGTGGAATCCTAATGAGAAGCGACCCTGGCCTATAACACACTCACCTGCAGACAGAAACTACGACAAACACACTGACATGCGCAAACGTACATTAAGCCAAAGTAAATACGGTAGTACCTAAGGAACTGAAATGATCCCACAAATGTCCACTAAGGGCAGATATTTGAAGCACACATATGTATTTTCACCTATGTTGTATATTTCCCAGGATTGAATGGTTGAGCTTTACAAATGCAGTCAATATATTTAAAAAATGCACAAAAACAAGCTGTAGTTGACATTGTTGGTTGAATGAGAAAATGTTCTTCCTACTATGCCACTATAGTATAAGAATACTGCAATAGAGAAAGAGTGATGCGGTAACTTTGCTGCTGCAGTCTGAACCAAATCTAATAATGAACATGTTTCACTGCAGAGAGATGATTGACAGGTGAGGAGTCACGGAAACGAGAGACGCTGCTGAACCCTGAACCACTGCAGGAATACAAAGGGAAAATCAGGGATATTGGGATAAAAACTTCTGATCTTTCCTCTACAATGCGGAAAACAGAGATGTAGATATAAAGATGGTTTTAAAACGAGTGTGTTAGATGGTTTGATATCTAAAGCACTTCTCAGACTCAGAGTGTGATAGAAATGCTATGTACAAAATATTACTTTAAAATTAAGCTAAAACCTTTACATAAAATACCATGGTACAGTAACAGTATCTGAGAGTAATACCATGATTATCTGATATATTACATGGCACTCCAAGGTAGCATGACACTGTCATAGTGTATGTCCAAAGAAACTTCAGATCTAGTCAAATCTAAAAAACAGTGAAATATTATTAGAATGTAAATCAGCAGTTTTCTATGTGAATATATAGTAAAGTGTAATTTATTCCTGTGATCAAAGCTGAATTTTCAGCATCATTACTCCAGTCTTCAGTGTCACATGATCCTTCAGAAATCACTATAATATGATGATTTGATAATCGTATTGAAAGTTTTTTTTCCACTTTCCATATAGTAAATAATAAATGTGTATCATTTTAATTAGCTTGTTACACAATGGAGCCTAACTTATTGTAATAATTATTTGACGTAGCCTACTTTTTAGAGATGCACCGACTACAATTTTCTAGGCCGATCCCGATTTTTCCTTGAGTTTGACCTGCCGATACTGATTTTAGCCGATTCCGATTTTATTTTTTCAAACCACTTTACAGCACACAAATATTTATTTTCTATCTTCTCTTTGATAGAACATTTTGCATAAAACATTTTTTGAACAGATAATCGCTATAAAATAGAACTATATAAATTAACTCCTAGTGTGGGAAATTCACACACATCTAAAGTGCAGTGTTATGGAAGAACCATTTCCTTTTCACATCCAATATCCAATTAAAAAATTGATATATTTAGCAAACTAAACTTCTGTATGAAAACAGGTAATGGCAATAAAATAATATATAAATAACCAATAAAAATTAAATAAATATAGCCTTGCAGTATAACACACACACACAGGCCTATTGCAATCACTTGTTGTATATCAATGGCAAGTTATATTTCTCAAACAGTTCTTCTCTCATCTGACACATGTCCAGCCAAGCTAAACAGGACAAGTGGAGCATGTGTAGGGAAACGATTGGGAAATAATAAAAACAAGTTTACATGGGGAAATTTTCTATAAATATTTTTGAGTCTTCATTTTCTTTCTGACATAGCCTAGCCTACTTCAGTTCTTGTTAAAACACACCAGACATGCAAATTCTTTGCATTTTGGGCACTTTTTGGATGAAATCACATTTATTTTGTCCATCAAAAGTGTGCTTTCACTTAAATTGAGCGCAGCGAAAATAGATTCGGCGCCGAAACCCACGCTTCACTGTTGCTCACGCGACGCTCCTGCTCGACGCTCACGCGCTGCTCCGGCTCCCGGTGTGAATACACTCATTGATTAACATGCAAGGCGAAAAAAAGAAAAAAAAAAACGCGCTGCACCTTGCGGTGTGAAACGGCTGTAATTCACGAGGTTTCCTACATGTGCGCGTTCCGTGTGCACGTGTGATGCTGATGTTAATCATGCGGCGCCCGAGTGCATTTGACCGGCATAAAATCGGATTATGTCAGACTGACCGGCCGGTCGCCGATCATGGCCGATCACGTGAAAATCGGCCGATTCCGGTCACCAGCCGATCAATCGGTGCATCTCTACTAGTACTTTTACACTCAGAATCCTCACGTACTGAACTGCTTGTTTTAATTGTTTGCGAGCTGGAGTTACGCTATTACGCAGTGCAGAGGGATGCTAACATTTAAGCTAGCTGAGAGAAAACGGCTCTATCAAAGAGTCTAAAGAGGAAAGCTGACAGGGAACATAGAGCATACAGAAGAATGGAAGACAACTATGTGTTCATCCTACCTAGATTAGCGAATGCAAAGCCGGTGTGTGTGTTATCTGCAACGAATTGTCGCTGTTTGCAAAGAATATAATATTAGACATTTCATGACGGCTATTTTAGAGGTGTGTCTAGCGATCCACAGACTCTTTTGAATGTCTTTCAGAACTTTTCAAATAAAAAGCTCTCAATTCATCTTAAAATAAAACATTGCTGCAAAAATATTCTCGTACTTTTATTACGAGAATGGCAGAATCACTTAAGACGTGATCGTGAGTAAGTCACGACAGATGTATATCAGGACCAGCCGCCATCAGAACACTCCGGCAGAAGTGTGGACTCGCAGGAAGACCGCGAGTGTTTAGGGAGCCGTTTGGGACAGGGTCACCTCACCTTGAACACACCACATCAATTTGGTCACAGCGCCACCTATTGTTCAAAGGTGATAAACCATTCAATCATATTACTAGAGACTGATTTTTTTCAGCCATTTTGCCTAAAATCATCCTAAAATGTCTTTAATTGCTCATTGTTGCAGTTGCTCTGCCATGCTTGCATGATTTATTGTGCTTGGCCCCGATAATTGTGGCTTGCAGCTGTAATTTATTCCTGTGATCAAAGCTGTATTTTCAGCATCATTACTCCAGTCTTCAGTGTCACATGATCCTTCAGAAATCACTATAATATGATGATTTGATAATCAAGAAACATTTATGATTATTATCAGTGTTGAAAACAGTTCATATTTTTGTGTAAACCGTCCTACATTATATTTTTCAGGTTATTTGATGAATAGAAAGTTCAAAAGAGCAGCATTTATTTTAAATAAAAATATTTTGTAACATTATAAATGTCTTTACTGTCACTTTTGATCAATTTAATGCGTCCTTGATGAACAAAGGAATTAATTTCTAGGGCTGGGAGAAAAAAATCGATTCACCTAGCTATCGCGATTTTTTTTTTTTATTACGATTCTAAAATCGATTTTTTTTATTACAGAATCGATATTAATTCAAATTCAATTGCTTTATTTTTGTCCTTGCTTGTAGACGAGGTTGACAGAAGTTCGCCACTTTCGTTCCAACAGAGGACGAAATGTGTGGTTATCTATGAGTGTATGTGTGTAAGAGACTCGTAGAGCTGCACGATTCATCTTTAAAGTCTGCGATCTTTCAGTTCGTCTGTCTATTAAACTTTGACAAAATAATATCGCAACATTCAAAGCCGTGTTGGCACTGACCGGGAGAGTCATGAAACCGCTTCACACACAGTCTTTTCAACATCATAGTATCATTATTTCTGTGATGCAAAAGTTAAAATTATCATAGAAGTACTTGGATAAAAGTTTAAAGTTCAAATATGAACACTGATGTCTACGATAGAGATCAAAATCAGCTTTTGATAGAAACTTGGTGCTTAAAATAACGCATTTATCGATCACATTGTTTCACCACTAAGTGGCGACAAGTGACAGTTAAAAATTTATTTGTTATTGAATCATTTATTTAAGAGAATATAGTATTGTATGATGCTTCTGAAATAAAAGTCAGAAAGATGTGATGAATTGTTTTTGTAAATATGACTCATCTTATACACAGTCTGTATAAGTGCATGATTTAACGTTTCCCGATGGTCTAGTGTTAAAAAAAAATGCAATATATTGCAATATCGAATTGAAAATGAAATCGCAAAACATATCGTATCGGCACCCAAGTATCGTGATAGCATCGAATCGGGAGATTGGTGTATCGTCCCAGATTTCTATTTCGTCGAAAGGTCGTTGAAATGGTCTATTAAATCAATCTTACTGACCCAGACCTGTGTCCGTCAGCACAGGTAATGCGAGTCAAGCTTCGACACGCAGAACTGCTGATTCTCAACAACACACGAACTAAATCCAGGAACACGACAGGAGTGTCAGAGCGAGCGCTCACAAAACTCAAAGGTAAATATCATCACAAACACAACATTTTTTCAGTGTATTAGAATCAAGCTCTAATTTTGTCAAAGTATGAAAGAAAGTGTGAAAATATGATTTAATTGTGAATTTAGGACGTAGTTATGAAACTATGACTTTCAGAGGAAAACGACAGAAATCTCCTGTGAGGTCTCCACTGTTGGACTAATTAAATACATTGACGATAGTGTATTTTTAGATGATTGATCATGAATTGTCCACATAAAGCAGAAGAGGAAACGCGATAGTTCATGTTAACTAATGAATATTAATATAAAGTGTTCCCAAACAAAGAATGAACTATACTTCTACAGCATTTATTAATCTTAGTTAATATTAATTTCAACATTGACTAATACATTATTAAAATGTTGTTATTATAATACTCATTTTATTATTATTAATTAAAATAAAAGATTGTATTTGTAAACATTCGTTAATGCACCGTGAACTAACATGAACAAACAATGAACCGCTGTATTTATATTAACTAACATTAACAAAGATGAACTAATATAGTAACAAATGTATTGCTCATGGATAGTTAATGTTAGTTAATACATTAACTAAAGTTAACTAATGTTAACAGTACTAACACACCTGTACTAACACACACCTGTACTAACACACACCTGTACTACTAACACCTGTACTACTAACACCTGTACTACTAACACACACCTGTACTACTAACACCTGTACTACTAACACCTGTACTACTAACACACACCTGTACTACTAACACCTGTACTACTAACACACACCTGTACTACTAACACACACCTGTACTACTAACACACACCTGTACTACTAACACACACCAGTACTACTAACACACACCTGTACTACTAACACACACCTGTACTACTAACACACACCAGTACTACTAACACACACCTGTACTACTAACACACACCTGTACTACTAACACACACCTGTACTACTAACACACACCAGTACTACTAACACACACCTGTACTACTAACACACACCAGTACTACTAACACACACCAGTACTACTAACACACACCAGTACTACTAACACACACCAGTACTACTAACACACACCTGTACTACTAACACACACCAGTACTACTAACACACACCTGTACTACTAACACACACCAGTACTACTAACACACACCTGTACTACTAACACACACCTGTACTACTAACACACACCAGTACTACTAACACACACCTGTACTACTAACACACACCTGTACTACTAACACACACCAGTACTACTAACACACACCAGTACTACTAACACACACCAGTACTACTAACACACACCTGTACTACTAACACACACCAGTACTACTAACACACACCAGTACTACTAACACACACCAGTACTACTAACACACACCAGTACTACTAACACACACCTGTACTACTAACACACACCAGTACTACTAACACACACCAGTACTACTAACACACACCTGTACTACTAACACACACCAGTACTACTAACACACACCTGTACTACTAACACACACCTGTACTACTAACACACACCTGTACTACTAACACACACCTGTACTACTAACACACACCAGTACTACTAACACACACCTGTACTACTAACACACACCAGTACTACTAACACACACCTGTACTACACCTGTACTACTAACTAGGGGTGGGGGAAAAAATCGATTCTTAGATGCATCGCGATGCGGACGTGGACGATTCTGAATCGATTCACAAATGTCAAAAATCGATTTTCAAAAAAAAATTGTTTTTTTTTTAGATATATATTTATAATAACGTAATATTGACGGAACGCAAAAGACGGAACTCTGAAGCGCGGAAGTGCAGTGCCCGGACCGTCTGTGGCGTGTGCACATAACAGAGACGCGAAGCCTGAGCGCGAAATCCAAACACCCTCCTCGTTAAAAGCTGACGTGTGGAAATATTTTGGCTTCTATGAAGTTGAAGGGGGAAAGGAGGTGGACAAGAGCCATACTAGTTGTAAGCTTTGTAGAATAAAACTAAAATATTTCGGAAACACGACAAATATGTGAAGCCATATGACACGTTTCCACCCAGAGGAGGAAAAACACTCGGCTTGTTGCTGCCTTGTCGAAAAATGCTACCCAAGCGCGAATCGATCACAGAGAATGTTGATTCATTCTTTATTGTTTCCATAATGGTGTAAATCTCACAATATTATGACATCGTTATTTCATTTAAATTAGGGTAAGTGTATGAGGAGCATATTTTGATATTTTAAATGAACTAGCAATTATCACATTTGATATAACAAGTAAAAATGACATTATTATATGAAATACAATTATAATAAAATTTGAAGTTAAGTGTACAGTATACTGTACTGTTTTCATTTTTAAAACGGTGTGAAAAGTAAAAATTATCATCAAATATTCATCTTTGACCTGTCAAAGTTTCCTACAAGTCTCCACAGCAAGGATGCATAGATTTATGGGCGTGGTAAGCAGAAGGAAAATGAGTCTGCACATACGCATAACCAGTAATTAGCACATCTCGATGGGTAGCATGAATCGTCAGAACGCTGGTCGTTGTTATATTATTAATTTACTATAAGTATGCTGCTAGTTCAGGCACACATTTATTTTCCTGTTGGTTCTTTGCAATGTTAATAAAATATATTGTACGTTAATTATTTATTGGTCATTACTTTGTACTTTTAAAGCAAAGTATTTATATTCACACACACACACAAAAAGATTCAGATAATCGATAATCGCTTTAGCATCGAATCGCAGCCCTCTGAATCGTAATCGAATCGAATCGTGAGGTGCCTAGAGATTCCCACCCCTACTACTAACACACACCTGTACTACTAACACACACCACACACCTGTACTACTAACACACACCTGTACTACACCTGTACTAACACACACCAGTACTAACACACACCAGTACTACTAACACACACCTGTACTACTAACACACACCTGTACTACATCAGTACTAACACACACCTGTACTACTAACACACACCAGTACTACTAACACACACCAGTACTACTAACACACACCAGTACTACATCAGTACTAACACACACCTGTACTAACACACACCTGTACTAACACACACCTGTACTAACACACACCAGTACTACTAACACACACCAGTACTACTAACAAACACCTGTACTACTAACAAACACCTGTACTACATCAGTACTAACACACACCTGTACTAACACTAACACACACCTGTACTAACACACACCTGTACTACTAACACACACCTGTACTACACCAGTACTACTAACACACACCAGTACTACTAACACACACCAGTACTACTAACACACACCTGTACACCTGTACTACTAACACACACCTGTACTACACCTGTACTAACACACACCTGTACTAACACACACCTAACACACACCTGTACTAACACACACCTGTACTACTAACACACACCAGTACTATTAACACACACCTGTACTACACCTGTACTAACACACACCTGTACTAACACACACCTAACACACACCTGTACTAACACACACCTGTACTACTAACACACACCAGTACTACTAACACACACCAGTACACACACCTGTACTACTAACACACACCAGTACTACTAACACACACCAGTACTACACCAGTACTAACACACACCTGTACTAACACACACCTGTACTACTAACACACACCTCGACACCTGTACTACTAACACACACCTGTACTACTAGCACACACCTGTACTACTAACACACACTAGTACTACTAACACACACCAGTACTACTAACACACACCAGTACTACTAACACACACCAGTACTACACCAGTACTAACACACACCTGTACTAACACACACCTGTACTAACACACACCACTACTACACCTGTACTAACACACACCTGTACTACTAACACACACCAGTACTACTAACACACACCTGTACTACACCTGTACTAACACACACCTGTACTAACACACACCTGTACTAACACACACCTGTACTAACACACACAGTATTAACACACACCTGTACTAACACACACCTGTACTAACACACACCAGCACTAACACACACCAGCACTAACACACACCAGCACTAACACACACCTGTACTACTAACACACACCTGTACTACTAACACACACCTGTACTACTAATACACACCAGTACTATTAACACACACCAGTACTACTAACACACACCTGTACTACTAACACACACCAGTACTACTAACACACACCTGTACTACTAACACACACCTGTACTACTAACACACACCTGTACTACTAACACACACCAGTACTACTAACACACACCTGTACTACTAACACACACCAGTACTACTAACACACACCAGTACTACTAACACACACCAGTACTACTAACACACACCTGTACTACTAACACACACCTGTACTACTAACACACACCAGTACTACTAACACACACCAGTACTACTAACACACACCTGTACTACTAACACACACCTGTACTACTAACACACACCAGTACTACTAACACACACCTGTACTACTAACACACACCTGTACTACTAACACACACCAGTACTACTAATACACACCTGTACTAACACACACCTAACACACACCTGTACTAACACACACCAGTACTATTAACACACACCTGTACTACACCTGTACTAACACACACCTGTACTACTAACACACACCTGTACTACTAACACACACCTGTACTACTAACACACACCAGTACACACACCTGTACTACTAACACACACCAGTACTACTAACACACACCTGTACTACACCAGTACTAACACACACCTGTACTAACACACACCTGTACTAACACACACCTAACACACACCTGTACTAACACACACCTGTACTACTAACACACACCTGTACTACTAACACACACCTGTACTACTAACACACACCAGTACTACTAACACACACCAGTACACACACCTGTACTACTAACACACACCAGTACTACTAACACACACCTGTACTACACCAGTACTAACACACACCTGTACTAACACACACCTGTACTAACACACACCTGTACTAACACACACCTAACACACACCTGTACTACTAACACACACCTGTACTACTAACACACACCTGTACTACTAACACACACCAGTACTACTAACACACACCAGTACTACTAACACACACCTGTACTACACCAGTACTAACACACACCTGTACTAACACACACCTGTACTAACACACACCTGTACTACACCTGTACTAACACACACCTGTACTACTAACACACATCTGTACTACACCTGTACTAACACACACCTGTACTAACACACACCTGTACTAACACACACCTGTACTAACACACACCTGTACTAACACACACAGTATTAACACACACCTGTACTAACACACACCTGTACTAACACACACCAGCACTAACACACACCAGCACTAACACACACCAGCTCTAACTAACACACACCAGTACTAACACACACCAGCACTAACACACACCAGCACTAACACACAACAGCACTAACTAACACACACCAGCAGTAACTAACACACACCAGCAGTAACTAACACACACCAGCAGTAACTAACACACACCAGCAGTAACTAACACACACCAGCAGTAACTAACACACACCAGCAGTAACTAACACACACCAGTACTAACACACACCAGTACTAACACACACCAGTACTAACACACACCAGTACTAACACACACCAGCACTAACACTACTGCCATAGTCAGGCGTTAAAGCTGCGGATAGCCCGCTCACACACCTTCCCGGCGGCGTCGAACAGCTCTGCGGGCTCGGGCTCGTGTTCTCCGGCGTGTGTGGCCAGCAGGAGCCCCGGGTCCCAGTCCGGGAACGGGTTCGGGAAGCTGCGCTCCTCCATCGCGGACTCCGAGCCCGACACGAGCTTCAGGCGCTTAGACATGTTCTCGCCCATCGCGACGGCGGCCCGCCAGGGACACACGCGTACGGCCGAAACGCGTTTGGGTTTCTGATGCTGGTCCTGACGCTGCAACTGCTGATGATGAAGCTCAGAAGTCTCGATTCCTTTATCATGAAACATGTGTAGTATGTTATAAACACCAAATCCAACAGGTATGAACTGGTTTTAATTGCATAGGAAATCATGTTATAGGCTAGGCTATTTGAATAGGCAATATAATATTTTAAACTGATACATATCGAAAATATAGTTCAATATAGTTAAAAATCGTATAGGCAATCTCATATGTTAACCATATGTGAACCATATTTGTTTTTGATGTATTAGTTAATTATAAGTGGTCTGACTTTTATTATCAGTTATAAACCATGTTTCATGCAGTTTATTTTCATGTCTGTTGCATGTGTGTGTTTTTTCTCTTTTGTAACTGTTCTTTGTATGTTATTATTGTCATAATGTGGCTCAATATAACTCATAATATGGTAGAAAAAAATAACAGAAAGCATTGTTACAAGGAAAATGGGTGGAAACAAATAGCAATCTTATGACATAGCAAACGATAAAAACATTTTTTTTTTTTTTTTTTTTTTTTTTTTTTTTACAATCTGTAGACTACTTTTGGGGTAAAATATTCATTAAATTCATAAATATGCGCATGCTCAGCCCATTTTACACATATTGATAGCTGCAATTGGTTGATAGTACAGTAAACATTATACGATTTCATGACATAGGCTACGGTTATTATGGGCTGTAAAGCATATCAAAACGCTTGTAACATCACCACCGTATTTTTATGGTAAAGTTCCGGCACGCGCACGCAAATCATGCGTCAACAGCAGTAAATGTTCGTGCATTCATTATTATGTATTCATTGATGAGATCCGGACACGTTTCACTTACATTCTCACAGTCTCGTGCAGTGCAGCATCATGCAGTCCTGAAGGAGATCAGCATCAGATCAGTGATCAGTTACAGCCGGGCTCACATCGAGATTCCCTGATGACATGTAGGCTACCAGTCCTTTCCTTTCTCATTTCCGGGCTTTGACTTTCTCTTCTTCTCACACACACACACACACACACACACACACAGAGTGGACGGGAGATCCGGCGGGTGACACCAGAGCAGATGCTGATGCTGATGATGATGATGATGTCCTGCCTCTATCTTGAGCACATTTGATCCATAAGAGGAACAGATGGCGATTCCGCTCCACCATCCAGGATTATACAGCAAACAAATCCATGAAGCCCTCGTGCACTCTCGCTCTCGCATGCACACACACACACACACACACACATTTAGTCGTTTACATCGGGTGAACTATGCAAAAGTGAAGTAGATTTGCGACTAAACATTGATAAAATGTTAATAGGCTACTATCAGTGTTTTTACTCATTGTGTCATATAATTCTCTCTATTAGGGGCTTAAATAAATCCATAAACGAGGTTGGCGCTGCACTGTAAAAACATATTATTGGTTTAACTTAAAAAAAGTAAGTTGGTTGCCTTAAAATATTGAGTTCTTTGAAATTAAAAAATTGTGATAAATCATGAAAATATTTTTTTTACAGTGTGGTCAATTGCATGAAATGCCTTGGGGTTGGATAATATAGAAGTGAAAGTGAATATTTCGAGCATCTCATTCTGCTGTTAAACTCCATCACCAGGATTTAGTTGAACTGTGAGTCTGAAGAGATGAAGGCGTTTGCGTTGAGATGTTACACACAGGCTGCTTCTGTTTCGGCCAAATCTACAGTGAATATAGACTCCTAAATATAGACTCCATCTGGGCTCCTCAGCGAGACGTCCTCGGCGGAGCTTCTGCGGTTTATTTCCTTAGTTCTGTAAGATTAGTACTGTTGTGTGAAAAGCTTAAGTACAAATCTAAAAGAGTATTAGACAGAACCGGCAGCACTGGGGAAATGAGCTTCCCTCGAAGGCCAGCTGTCCATCTCCACAAAATATGATAATTCTTGACATTTCCATTTGCTGTATAATGAGGGACAGTAACGCCTGTTTCTGGATGGTGATGAACCTGCAGTCTGGGACATGAAACATGTTTAATTAAGCATGAAGGGAAGAGATTATGGATGACACACACACATGCATCATATCATCATCGTGAGTGTGTATAAAAGACATGCTAATGTCAGTGTAACACATGACTGGATCTCACGGTGCATGTGTGTCGCATTTTTGGGTTATAAATACATTCTAAAGAAGCTCCTCGTCCACATTAATACGAGGAGATATGAAAGATCTTTCATGCGGCTGTCAGGTCAGATCAGCGAGAATAACATATTCAGATTTACAGCGATCATGAGAAATCAGACTTGCCTTGATCTTTTGACATAAGAGCTCTTTGTACTATTAAAACATCCTGCAAGTTACATATCTTAAAACATGCTCCTCATTATAAACAAGGCATTTGTTTATTCAAGATCCAAAAACGGCTCGTTTTGATATTGCGAGATCTGTGATATCTATGCTATAATGTGTTTCTTTAATAAAAACATATATGATATTTCTTACCTTTCAAGCAATACGGAAGCAAAATTACTAAATGTAAAAAATAAATGTTATCTTTGCAAGGACAGACTGTTATTTTGTTTATATTCTTTGTATTATAATTAGCATCAAACTATTTTTTTTAAATCAATATTAGCTCTGAATTTTAAACAGTACATTTTACTGTAAACCAAAACATTTTACGTTTTACAGTGCTGCAAATCATGTGTAGGCTATAGTAGTAAGATTTTAAATATTATTTCATTTTAATTTAATTTTAAACGGTAAATTTGAGATATTTTACAGGAAACCACACACCGAAATAATTAAACATGTTTTACAGTGCAAATCCTGGATTTTAAATCAGCATTATTTAATTTCAATTTAATTTCAAACGGTAAAATTGTAGATGTTTTACAGGAAACCAGAGACCAAAATAATGATAAATGTTTTACAGCACAAATCCAGTTTAGTGCTTCAGGAAAGCCGTCAGGAAGCGTCCGGCCTCATCACTCGCTGCTATTGGCTGATGACTGCACATGTGACCTGCTGTTCAAATACATCTGTGAAAAGCTCTGGTCTCACTCTCTTCCAGCCAGACACAGTAAACAGGAGACACTGAGAAGGTGAGAGTAATAAACATGATTCTAGCCGCAGGATCAACTCTTTGTATATTGTTTTATTGGCTTCTAGCTGTGTAGTAAACTATGTATATGATAAACTAGCTTCAGTAAAATCAGTGAACTAGTTAACAGGACAATAGCCCTGCTTTTCGAGGGCATTGAGTGCGTGGCACGGGGGAATAAGTGCACTAGAAGACTGGCACTGGCACACAGTGTGTTCACTAACTGCAGACTGAACTCAGTGACCTCCAAACCTTGTAAAAAATTGTAAATAAACACATGTTTATTATTACTGGAGGAACACTGGGGAAAGGATGGTAATCTGTCATAGAATGTATCAAAATAAAAAAAATTCTTCCCTAATCAAAAGTTAAAATGTAAATGCTGAAAACCCTTTAGCTAAGTTGGTGCTCCAAGCGACTGTTAGTTGATGTTGGGCATGGGGACTGATATATCAAAGATATAATTAGGGTTCATGGTTTGTTTAATCCTGCTTTCCAGCACATCAGTCCCTCACCAGCCTCAGTGTGCACAGTAATCAGGGAGGAAGGGCATGTGTCCTGAAGTGCCCTTAACAGTGTGCATGTCAGCATACAGCGCTGATCGCTGAGATTACCTGTAAACTACAGCCCTGCATTTTAGCCGACGCGACTCATGTACACCCCAGGGCCTGTTTAAGCCTTAGCCTTATTTTTATATTTTAGACATTAATTAAAAGAAAATGTGAGAAGTTGACGATAGAAAAACAAACATAAAGATATTTTATAACCTAGACATGGATGAAACGCTTGCCTGTCCAGCTGAGCTGTTCCTCCACACCGCTGTCATTACTCTCATTACTCATTCGTTACTCTCATTACTCATTACTCAGTCATTAGTCATTACTCAGTGATTACTCTCATTACTCAGTCATTACTCATTACTCAGTGATTACTCTCATTACTGTCATTACTCAGTCATTACTCATTACTCAGTCGTTACTCATTACTCAGTCATTACACTCATTACTCAGTCATTACTCATTACTCAGTCATTACTCATTACTCAGCGGTTACTCTCATTACTCATTCGTTACTCTCATTACTCATTACTCAGTCATTAGTCATTACTCAGTGATTACTCTCATTACTCAGTCATTACACTCATTACTCAGTGATTACTCTCATTACTGTCATTACTCAGTCATTACTCATTACTCAGTCATTACTCATTACTCAGTGATTACTCTCATTACTCAGTCATTACTCATTACTCAGTCATTACTCATTACTCAGTGATTACTCTCATTACTGTCATTACTCAGTCATTACTCATTACTCAGTCGTTACTCATTACTCAGTCATTACTCATTACTCAGTGATTACTCTCATTACTCAGTCATTACTCATTACTCAGTCATTACTCATTACTCAGTGATTACTCTCATTACTGTCATTACTCAGTCATTACTCATTACTCATTCGTTACTCATTACTTAGCCATTACTCAGTCATTACTCATTACTCAGTCATTACTCATTACTCAGTCGTTACTCATTACTTAGCCATTACTCAGTCATTACTCATTACTCAGTCATTACTCATTACTCAGTCGTTACTCATTACTCAGTGATTACTCTCATTACTCAGTCATTATTCAGTCATTACTCATTACTCAGTCATTACTCATTACTCAGTCATTACTCTCATTACTCATTAATCAGTCATTACTCTCATTACTCAGTCATTTCTCATTACTCTCATTACTCAGTCGTTACTCATTACTCAGTGATTACTCTCATTAATCAGTCATTACTCAGTCATTACTCATTACTCAGTCATTACTCTCATTACTCAGTCATTACTCTCATTACTCAGTCATTACTCATTACTGTCATTACTCAGTCGTTACTCATTACTCAGTCATTACTCTCATTACTCAGTCATTACTCATTACTCAGTCATTACTCATTACTCAGTGATTACTCTCATTACTCAGTCATTACTCATTACTCAGTCATTACTCTCATTACTCAGTCATTACTCATTACTGTCATTACTCAGTCATTACTCAGTCGTTACTAATTACTCAGTCATTACTCATTACTGTCATTACTCAGTCATTACTCAGTCGTTACTCATTACTCAGTGATTACTCTCATTACTCAGTCATTACTCAGTCATTACTCATTACTCAGTCGTTACTCATTACTCAGTCATTACTCAGTTGTTACTCATTACTCAGTCATTACTCATTACTGTCATTACTCAGTCGTTACTCATTACTCAGTGATTACTCATTACTCAGTCATTACTCAGTCATTACTCAGTCGTTACTCAGTCATTACTCAGTCATTACTCAGTCATTACTCATTACTCAGTCATTACTCATTACTCAGTCATTACTCAGTCATTACTCAGTCATTACTCAGTCATTACT
>JAPDVR010000023.1:36714125-36716625 GCA_026230005.1 Gila orcuttii
TGTTGGTACGGCCTACCAACTATATACTGATGTGTGTCTTTGAGTGTGTGTGAGTGTGTGTGTGTGTGTGTTGGTACGGCCTACCAACTATATACTGATGTGTGTCTGTGAGTGTGTGTGTGTGTGTGTGTTGGTACGGCCTACCGACTATATACTGATGTGTGTCTGTGAGTGTGTGTGTGTTGGTACGGCCTACCAACTATATACTGATGTGTGTCTGTGAGTGTGTGTGTGTTGGTACGGCCTACCAACTATATACTGGTGTGTGTCTGTGAGTGTGTGTGTGTGTGTGTGTGTGTGTGTGTGTGTTGGTACGGCCTACCAACTATATACTGGTGTGTGTCTGTGAGTGTGTGTGTGTGTGTGTGTGTTGGTACGGCCTACCAACTATATACTGATGTGTGTCTGTGAGTGTGTGTGTGTGTGTGTGTGTGTGTGTTGGTACGGCCTACCAACTATATACTGATGTGTGTCTGTGAGTGTGTGTGAGTGTGTGTGTGTGTGTGTGTGTTGGTACGGCCTACCAACTATATACTGATGTGTGTCTGTGAGTGTGTGTGAGTGTGTGTGTGTGTGTGTGTGTTGGTACGGCCTACCAACTATATACTGATGTGTGTCTGTGAGTGTGTGTGTGTGTGTGTGTTGGTACGGCCTACCAACTATATACTGATGTGTGTCTGTGAGTGTGTGTGTGTGTGTGTGTGTGTTTGTGTGTGTGTGTGTGTTGGTACGGCCTACCAACTATATACTGATGTGTGTCTGTGAGTGTGTGTGTGTGTGTGTGTGTGTGTGTTGGTACGGCCTACCAACTATATACTGATGTGTGTCTTTGAGTGTGTGTGAGTGTGTGTGTGTGTGTGTTGGTACGGCCTACCAACTATATACTGATGTGTGTCTGTGAGTGTGTGTGTGTGTGTGTGTTGGTACGGCCTACCGACTATATACTGATGTGTGTCTGTGAGTGTGTGTGTGTTGGTACGGCCTACCAACTATATACTGATGTGTGTCTGTGAGTGTGTGTGTGTTGGTACGGCCTACCAACTATATACTGGTGTGTGTCTGTGAGTGTGTGTGTGTGTGTGTGTGTGTGTGTGTGTGTTGGTACGGCCTACCAACTATATACTGGTGTGTGTCTGTGAGTGTGTGTGTGTGTGTGTGTGTTGGTACGGCCTACCAACTATATACTGATGTGTGTCTGTGAGTGTGTGTGTGTGTGTGTGTGTGTGTGTTGGTACGGCCTACCAACTATATACTGATGTGTGTCTGTGAGTGTGTGTGAGTGTGTGTGTGTGTGTGTGTGTTGGTACGGCCTACCAACTATATACTGATGTGTGTCTGTGAGTGTGTGTGAGTGTGTGTGTGTGTGTGTGTGTTGGTACGGCCTACCAACTATATACTGATGTGTGTCTGTGAGTGTGTGTGTGTGTGTGTGTGTTGGTACGGCCTACCAACTATATACTGATGTGTGTCTGTGAGTGTGTGTGAGTGTGTGTGTGTGTGTGTGTGTGTGTTGGTACGGCCTACCAACTATATACTGATGTGTGTCTGTGAGTGTGTGTGAGTGTGTGTGTGTGTGTGTGTGTGTGTTGGTACGGCCTACCAACTATATACTGATGTGTGTCTGTGAGTGTGTGTGTGTGTGTGTGTGTGTTGGTACGGCCTACCAACTATATACTGATGTGTGTCTGTGAGTGTGTGTGTGTGTGTGTGTGTGTGTTGGTACGGCCTACCAACTATATACTGGTGTGTGTCTGTGAGTGTGTGTGTGTGTGTGTGTGTGTGTTGGTACGGCCTACCAACTATATACTGATGTGTGTCTGTGAGTGTGTGTGTGTGTGTGTGTCTTGGTACGGCCTACCAACTATATACTGATGTGTGTCTGTGAGTGTGTGTGTGTGTGTGTGTGTTTGTGTGTGTGTTGGTACGGCCTACCAACTATATACTGATGTGTGTCTGTGAGTGTGTGTGTGTGTGTGTGTGTGTGTGCGGGTGTTGGTACGGCCTACCAACTATATACTGATGTGTGTCTGTGAGTGTGTGTGAGTGTTTGTGTGTGTGTGTTGGTACGGCCTACCAACTATATACTGATGTGTGTCTGTGAGTGTGTGTGTGTGTGTGTGTGTGTTGGTACGGCCTACCAACTATATACTGATGTGTGTCTGTGAGTGTGTGTGAGTGTGTGTGTGTGTGTGTGTGTGTGTGTTGGTACGGCCTACCAACTATATACTGATGTGTGTCTGTGAGTGTGTGTGTGTGTGTGTGTGTGTGTGTGTGTGTGTGTGAGTGTGTGTGTGTGTTGGTACGGCCTACCAACTATATACTGATGTGTGTCTGTGAGTGTGTGTGTGTGTGTGTGTGTTGGTACGGCCTACCAACTATATACTGATGTGTGTCTGTAAGTGTGTGTGAGTGTGTGTGTGTGTGTGTGTGTGTGTGTGTTGGTACGGCCTACCAACTATATACTGATGTGTGTCTGTGAGTGTGTGTGTGTGTGTGTGTT
>JAPDVR010000023.1:36724125-36764125 GCA_026230005.1 Gila orcuttii
TCCAGTTTGGTTCAGAAGACCCAATAACAATGAAAACAAATGTTTATTAATGATGTAATAAATGTGTCCCATAGCCTACACAAGGCCTCTTAAACAAGGCTCTTGGACTATGAGGGCTCCCTGGAACTTACTGTGGGGCCCTATGTGAATATGAAGGCCCCAAACCTCTTATAGAACTATTGTCCCTATAAATATAAAATATAAAAATACATTTATTAGAACCAATCTCCTGTTCGAAGTCGTTCATCCAAATGAACAAATCTTTTTTCGAGTCATTTCGTTCATTCAACGAACGAAATGACTCGAAAAAAGATTTGTTCATTTTGAACGAGTCTTTTTTGGAGTCATTTCGTTCATTCAACGAACGAAATGACTCGAAAAAGATTTGTTCATTTTGATGAACGAGTTCGAACAGGATCGTGCATCACAGAACAGAGCAAGGCGAGCATTTGTGCTTATAAAACTTAAAGTTTTGTATTTATTTTTGAAACGATCGTTTCGCTAGATAAGACCCTTATTCATCGTCTGGTATCGTTTAAAGCCCTTTGAAGCTGCACTGAAACAGTCATTTGGTCCTTGAAACGTTTGTGTCCTATTGAAGTCCATTATATGGAGAAAAAGCCTGGAATGTTTTCATCAAAAACCTTAATTTTTTTTCGACTGAAGAAAGAAAGACATAGACATCTTGGATGACATGGGGGTGAGTAAATTATCAGCAAACGTTTTTTTTTAAAAGTGAACTAATCCTTTAACGTTATCTTACTAGCTATTTATAACTTATAGAAAGATTGCAACGTTATAAAGTTACATGTATTGCAAAATACATAATGATTTGAGGACAATAGTCAATGTAAAGCATATTGTTGATGTTTCGTCCCTATTAGTGAATGTTCCATTACTGTTTATAATCCGCCGTCATCAGTGGTCCTGTTTACTAGCCTGCGCGTTCACGGCAGGCTCCGCTGTGGGGGAGGAGCTGTGGAGGGAGGAGCTGTGGGGGAGGAGCTGTGGAGGGAGGAGCTGTGGGGGAGGAGCTGTGGGGGAGGAGCTGTGGAGGGAGGAGCTGTGGAGGGAGGAGCTGTGGGGGAGGAGCTGTGGAGGGAGGAGCTGTGGAGGGAGGAGCTGTGGAGGAGGAGCTGTGGGGGAGGAGCTGTGGAGGGAGGAGCTGTGGGGGAGGAGCTGTGGAGGGAGGAGCTGTGGGGGAGGAGTTGTGGGGGAGGAGCTGTGGAGGGAGGAGCTGTGGAGGGAGGAGCTGTGGAGGGAGGGCTGTGGGGGAGGATCTGTGGAGGGAGGGCTGTGGGGGAGGATCTGTGGAGGGAGGAGCTGTGGAGGGAGGAGCTGTGGGGGAGGAGCTGTGGGGGAGGAGCTGTGGAGGGAGGAGCTGTGGAGGGAGGAGCTGTGGAGGGAGGAGCTGTGGAGGGAGGGCTGTGGGGGAGGAGCTGTGGAGGGAGGAGCTGTGGGGGAGGAGCTGTGGAGGGAGGAGCTGTGGAGGGAGGAGCTGTGGAGGGAGGAGCTGTGGGGGAGGAGCTGTGGAGGGAGGAGCTGTGGGGGAGGAGCTGTGGAGGGAGGAGCTGGGGGGGAGGAGCTGTGGAGGGAGGAGCTGTGGAGGGACGAGCTGTGGGGGAGGAGCTGTGGGGGAGGAGCTGTGGAGGGAGGAGCTGTGGGGGAGGAGCTGTGGAGGGAGGAGCTGTGGGGGAGGAGCTGTGGAGGGAGGAGCTGTGGGGGAGGAGCTGTGGGGGAGGAGCTGTGGAGGGAGGAGCTGTGGGGGAGGAGCTGTGGGGGAGGAGCTGTGGGGGAGGAGCTGTGGAGGGAGGAGCTGTGGGGGAGGAGCTGTGGAGGGAGGAGCTGTGGGGGAGGAGCTGTGGGGGAGGAGCTGTGGAGGGAGGAGCTGTGGGGGAGGAGCTGTGGAGGGAGGAGCTGTGGGGGAGGAGCTGTGGGGGAGGAGCTGTGGGGGAGGAGCTGTGGAGGGAGGAGCTGTGGGGGAGGAGCTGTGGAGGGAGGAGCTGTGGGGGAGGAGCTGTGGGGGAGGAGCTGTGGAGGGAGGAGCTGTGGGGGAGGAGCTGTGGGGGAGGAGCTGTGGGGGAGGAGCTGTGGAGGAAGGAGCTGTGGGGGAGGAGCTGTGGAGGGAGGAGCTGTGGGGGAGGAGCTGTGGAGGGAGGAGCTGTGGAGGAGGAGCTGTGGAGGGAGGAGCTGTGGAGGAGGAGCTGTGGAGGGAGGAGCTGTGGGGGAGGAGCTGTGGGGGAGGAGCTGTGGGGGAGGAGCTGTGGAGGAAGGAGCTGTGGGGGAGGAGCTGTGGAGGGAGGAGCTGTGGGGGAGGAGCTGTGGAGGGAGGAGCTGTGGAGGAGGAGCTGTGGAGGGAGGAGCTGTGGAGGAGGAGCTGTGGAGGAAGGAGCTGTGGGGGAGGAGCTGTGGAGGGAGGAGCTGTGGGGGAGGAGCTGTGGAGGGAGGAGCTGTGGAGGAGGAGCTGTGGAGGGAGGAGCTGTGGGGGAGGAGCTGTGGGGGAGGAGCTGTGGAGGGAGGAGCTGTGGGGGAGGAGCTGTGGAGGGAGGAGCTGTGGGGGAGGAGCTGTGGAGGGAGGAGCTGTGGGGGAGGAGCTGTGGAGGGAGGAGCTGTGGGGGAGGAGCTGTGGAGGGAGGAGCTGTGGGGGAGGAGCTGTGGGGGAGGAGCTGTGGAGGGAGGAGCTGTGGAGGGAGGAGCTGTGGAGGGAGGAGCTGTGGAGGGAGGAGCTGTAGCGCAGCAGAGAGCAAGGGGGTTGGACCTGGAAGTTGTGCTTGTTCAAATTTTCAGGCTAAGTCAACATTTTCTCAAAACTCCCTACTGCAACTTTAAGCAGAGTGTATATTGGAAATTACAGATTTTCTTTTTTTTACTGGTCAAACCCAAATCTTAGTATCCAGCACTCGAAACGATTGGTCCAATCAGATTGTAATACCTATCACCACTAGACTAGAGACGTCAAAACGATCCACAGGATTTTAGAGGCGTGGACCTCAGTTCTTCTAGATCCGGGGGCAATTTTAAAGTTAAATGCATTAATCTGAACTTTGAGAGTTCAGAAATATAAAAGCTCAAACCCATGTTCAGCAGGCAGCCTAAAATCATTAGAAAGGATTTTAAAATATTGGGGGTTGCAAAAAAACAAAAAACTTCAATCTCAATAAGTGTATTGTGATTCTCAAAACATTTGGTGACCAAATTTCATTAAGTTTAGTAACAACATGTAACAATGTTTACATAAAATATGGTAAATATCAGGTACCGTATATAGCCTACATGTTAATTTTTCTCAAGGACAAATCTCTCACTAATGCTGTAAACATACAGGGAGTTGGTATTATTATTGAAGGGTAAAATTAACAACTCAAATATAATGCGGTTTTTATAATAATAGCGTTATAATATTTTTAATGATATGAGTCCAATTATAATATGTAATAGCCTATGGTACATATATTTAGCAAAATACTCCTCTCTATATGCCTAGTTAATTTTCCTAGCTTTGCTGTTGTCATTAAATGGCTTTCCTGAGGTAAATGTTACGTTACGTGATATATTGTTTCTCTAGTTGTTTTATTGACCAATTTCCGTGGTTGAAGCACTGACTGAGTGATTACATGAGACATGATACATTTCAGCAAGTTGTAGGCTACTGTATACATAGTACACTGTATACATATACAACATAGTTCATTCGAGTTAATTTAATTACTATTAACTAAAGAAGAATTTTAGATCAGTTCACGTGCCGCTTGAACCGAGGAGCTACTGCGATCTGTCACGTCACTTTAAAGAGTGCCAAAATGAATTTCGAATTTGAATTTCGTAATAAACTTCACATAATTTGAAAGCTGAGACTTTGATATCAAAAGTAACCTGCCTTGTCTTGTCTATCGGTGTCAGTGGCCTCTTTGCGTGGGGATTTTAGGCTACATTGCGTGAAAAAAACGAGAATGTCAACACAATGCGTGAGATTTGGCAGCCGCATTAAATTTATTAAAAAACGATTTATTAAAAAATAGGGGGGGGGGGGGGGCTTTGGAGATAACTGGCCCCAGGGCCTTTACAAGTCTAATCCGTCTCTGCCTACCAACTATATACTGATGTGTGTCTGTGAGTGTGTGTGTGTGTGTGTGTTGGTACGGCCTACCAACTATATAGTGATGTGTGTCTGTGAGTGTGTGTGTGTGTGTGTGTGTTGGTACGGCCTACCAACTATATAGTGATGTGTGTCTGTGAGTGTGTGTGATGTGACTGCACTTTATGTCTTGTATGTGTTAGTTTGGTGTACTATTATTTCCTGATTGTGTGTGTATTGTGTCACTAACCTCTGGAATGAGTGTTTTATCATCACAGAAGTGAAATGACAAACTTTAAAGAAGCTGATCATTTTGTTACGACATGTTAAGGCCTACGTGTTCGTGAGAGTCTTGAAGCTGATCTTCTGCTCATAAAAAAGAGCTAACTATCTTCAGTAAAACTTTTCTTTAATTTATTATATTTCTGACTCCGGGTCTTCTTTCAAACATCTGGTCTTTGGGTCGTGAACTGTAACCTCCTAACACATGAAATATCACGCGTGTGAGCGGATCTGAGAGGCAACAGTGTCCTCTACTGGAGGCTCTGAGTCGGTGCTCCTCTCTGAAACCCTGAGAGACTCACGCTTACATTCACACAGCCTCTCACAAACACATCGAGTGCCTGACCGTCATTCTCAAGCTCAAAGAAATCTCAGTAACTGACCTTTAAATCCCTGAATCACTTGGTCCGCACTGCACTCCACTGAGAGAGAAGTAGAGAGGCATCACTGTCAGATGCTGGACTCCAGCTATTCCTGGCTCACAGATCTCAGAGAACATGGAACATAAACTTCTATGAAGCGTCTATCACAACAACTCAAGGCTATGACATTTATAGCTTATAAATATCTTGTGTTTGTTGTTGCTTCCTTCCTTTAAAAAGCCTGTCTGCTTTAATAATGAACACCTGCAGAAAAACTAATGCAAAGCCAACAGAGAACATTCCTGTGACTAATGTTGTCAATTTAAGGTAAAACATTCTTTAAATAACATTTACAGGACATTATTAATATCTGATATCCTGAAGTTAAGAGAAACTTTCTTAGAAGAACATCTTTATGATGCTGTTTTTACATTGATAACGTTAAGAGAAAACGTTCTGAGAACACATTAATCTAGTTATTTGTACTAAATGACCTTTATACAAATAATGTTGTATTGTGAGTAAAGAATTATGTTAAGAGAACGTTGTACTAGCATTATCATAAACTTTTACTAACATTACGTAACCTTTTACATAATGTTCAGTTCACAAGAAAACTGCACATTCACATTTGAGACGAGCTGAAATGATTCCTGTATTTCTGCACAGAAGAACTGCAAGGCTAAAAAGACAAAGGCTTTTTAATATCTGAAATGTCAGAGAGAAAGCAATGCTGAATAAAAGAGAGAGAGAGTGAAGGTATGGGCATATAATGAGTAAAATGAATATGATTCATTAGTCGATATCCTCGTGTTTTATTGATCTCTTCATTGTTGGACAGAAATCAGATGTTCTCTGGAGTTGCTCTGATCACAACATGAGATCTACCTAGAAATGTAGTCCATAATATACACTGCAGGCCAATTCCATTCATTTTACAAGGGCATATTTCAACTCTGCTTGAAATAAAAGAACAGGTCTAAGATACATCTGCTATCATCAGAAATACCCGAGAGAAGAGTTAAAAAAGGCAGGGAGTTGAGTTGAAATAGTCACATTGTAAAACATAAGGTTACAGCTATGAGAAATAGTCCCATTGTGAGATATAATGTCAAAATTATAACAGTCTGTAAGATATAGTTACAATTGCACAAAAATCACATTGTGAAAAAAGTCACAATTAAAAGAAATAGAGTCACAGTTGTGAAATATAAAGACAATTATTATAAATAAAGTCTCAGTTCTGAAATAAGAAGAAATAAAGACAGTTGTGAAAGATGAAGAAATAAAGACAATTATGAGAAACAGAGTCACAGTTATAAAATATAAAGCAATTATGAGAAATAAAGTCACAGTTGTGAAATATAAAGAAATAAAGTCACAGTTGTGAAATATAAAGAAATAAAGTCACAGTTGTGAAATATAAATTAGCAATTATGAGAAAGTCACATTGTGAAATATAAAGAAATATAAATGTGCAATTATCAGAAATAAAGTCACAGTTGTGAAATATAAATGTGCAATTATGAGAAATAGTCACATTGTGAAATATAAAGAACTAAAGTCACAGTTGTGAAATATACATTTGCAATTATGAGAAATAAAGTCACAGTTGTGAAATATAAATGTGCAATTATGAGAAATAAAGTCACATTGTGAAATATAAATTTACAATTATGAGAAATAGTCACATTGTGAAATATAAAGAAATATAGTCACAGTTGTGTAATATAAATTTGAAATTATGAGAAATAAAGTCACACTGTGAAATATAAAGAAATAAAGTCACAGTTGTGAAATATAAATTTGCAATTATGAGAAATAAAGTCACATTGTGAAATATAAAGAAATATAGTCACAGTTGTGAAATATAAATGTGCAATTATGAGAAAAAGTCACATTGTGAAATATAAAGAAATAAAGTCACAGTTGTGAAATATAAATTTGCAATTATGAGAAATAAAGTCACAGTTGTGAAATATAAATGTGCAATTTTGAGAAATAAAGTCACAGTTGTGAAATATAAATTTGCAATTATGAGAAATAGTCACATTGTGAAATATAAAGAAATATAGTCACAGTTGTGTAATATAAATTTGCAATTATGAGAAATAAAGTCACGTGAAATATAAAGAAATAAAGTCACAGTTGTGAAATATAAATTTTCAATTATGAGAAATAAAGTCACATTGTGAAATATAAAGAAATATAGTCACAGTTGTGTAATATAAATGTGCAATTATGAGAAATAAAGTCACAGTTGTGAAATATAAATTTGCAATTATGAGAAATAAAGTCACATTGTGAAATATAAAGAAATATAGTCACAGTTGTGTAATATAAATGTGCAATTATGAGAAATAAAGTCACAGTTGTGAAATATAAATTTGCAATTATGAGAAATAAAGTCACAGTTGTGAAATATAAAGAAATAAAGTCACAGTTGTGAAATATAAATTTGCAATTATGAGAAAAAGTCACATTGTGAAATATAAAGAAATAAAGTCACAGTTGTGAAATATAAATTTGCAATTATGAGAAATAAAGTCACAGTTGTGAAATATAAATGTGCAATTTTGAGAAATAAAGTCACAGTTGTGAAATATAAATTTGCAATTATGAGAAATAGTCACATTGTGAAATATAAAGAAATATAGTCACAGTTGTGTAATATAAATTTGCAATTATGAGAAATAAAGTCACGTGAAATATAAAGAAATAAAGTCACAGTTGTGAAATATAAATTTTCAATTATGAGAAATAAAGTCACATTGTGAAATATAAAGAAATATAGTCACAGTTGTGTAATATAAATGTGCAATTATGAGAAATAAAGTCACAGTTGTGAAATATAAATTTGCAATTATGAGAAATAAAGTCACATTGTGAAATATAAAGAAATATAGTCACAGTTGTGTAATATAAATGTGCAATTATGAGAAATAAAGTCACAGTTGTGAAATATAAATTTGCAATTATGAGAAATAAAGTCACAGTTGTGAAATATAAAGAAATAAAGTCACAGTTGTGAAATATAAATTTGCAATTATGAGAAATAAAGTCACATTGTGAAATATAAAGAAATATAGTCACAGTTGTGTAATATAAATGTGCAATTATGAGAAATAAAGTCACAGTTGTGAAATATAAATTTGCAATTATGAGAAATAAAGTCACAGTTGTGAAATATAAAGAAATAAAGTCACAGTTGTGAAATATAAATTTGCAATTATGAGAAATAAAGTCACATTGTGAAATATAAAGAAATATAGTCACAGTTGTGTAATATAAATGTGCAATTATGAGAAATAAAGTCACAGTTGTGAAATATAAATTTGCAATTATGAGAAATAAAGTCACAGTTGTGAAATATAAAGAAATAAAGTCACAGTTGTGAAATATAAATTTGCAATTATGAGAAATAAAGTCACATTGTGAAATATAAAGAAATATAGTCACAGTTGTGTAATATAAATGTGCAATTATGAGAAATAAAGTCACAGTTGTGAAATATAAATTTGCAATTATGAGAAATAAAGTCACAGTTGTGAAATATAAAGAAATAAAGTCACAGTTGTGAAATATAAATTTGCAATTATGAGAAATAAAGTCACATTGTGAAATATAAAGAAATATAGTCACAGTTGTGTAATATAAATATAAATTCAACTTCACAATTTTAGATGAATGAATGAATGACTGAATGATAGCATTAAACTCTTTCTGTACAACAGCGCCTCCAGCTTGGGTAGACATTGGACAAGAGTCTATAACATTCAAAATATATCTATACTCCTCAGATACTGAGTCATTGAAGAAGAAAACAAAAACCCTTTCCTTAAAAATACTGTTTCAATCTGGCACGCTGCACATAAGCATATTGGTGATATGCCGAGATTATACAAATGTACTACTATTTGGGGTAATGAACAATTTATTCCTGGTAATAAAGATGGATGATTTAAATTATGGAATATAAGAGGCATTCATAAAATTGTGGATCTATATGAAGATGGAATTTTACTTTCATTTGATCAGCTATGCCAGAAATATACAATCCCCAAAAAGCATTTTTTAAAAATAAAGTTTTTACAGTTGAAAAGTTACATGTTATCAAAAGAAGAACGGATAATCTCTATGCCATCTTTATCAAAATTATAAGAAATAACTCTTGGAAGTGTAGAAGGCAAGGGTCACGTATCTGTGTGCTATAATGTAATAGTCAAACACAGAACTGAATCAACATTGGACAAATTAAATGCCTGGAAAATGGATAAACAGGAAGATATAGATGAGGCAGACTGGAAAGATGCACAAACACAGGCAATAAATACAAGGTTTAAATGATTTCAAAATAAAGTCACAGTTGTGAAATATAAAGAAATAAAGTCACAGTTGTGAAATATAAAGAAATAAAGTCACAGTTGTGAAATATAAAGAAATAAAGTCACAGTTGTGAAATATAAAGAAATAAAGTCACAGTTGTGAAATATAAAGCAATAAAGTCACAGTTGTGAAATATAAAGAAATAAAGTCACAGTTGTGAAATATAAAGAAATAAAGTCACAGTTGTGAAATATAAAGAAATAAAGTCACAGTTGTGAAATATAAAGAAATAAAGTCACAGTTGTGAAATATAAAGAAATAAAGTCACAGTTGTGAAATATAAATAAAGTCACAGTTGTGAAATATAAATAAATAAAGTCACAGTTGTGAAATATAAATAAATAAAGTCACAGTTGTGAAATATAAATAAATAAAGTCACAGTTGTGAAATATAAAGAAATAAAGTCACAGTTGTGAAATATAAAGAAATAAAGTCACAGTTGTGAAATATAAAGAAATAAAGTCACAGTTGTGAAATATAAAGAAATAAAGTCACAATTGTGAAATATAAAGAAATAAAGTCACAGTTGTGAAATATAAAGAAATAAAGTCACAGTTGTGAAATATAAAGAAATAAAGTCACAGTTGTGAAATAGAAATAAATAAAGTCACAGTTGTGAAATAGAAATAAATAAAGTCACAGTTGTGAAATAGAAATAAATAAAGTCACAGTTGTGAAATATAAATAAAGTCACAGTTGTGAAATATAAATAAATAAAGTCACAGTTGTGAAATATAAATAAATAAAGTCACAGTTGTGAAATATAAATAAATAAAGTCACAGTTGTGAAATATAAAGAAATAAAGTCACAGTTGTGAAATATAAAGAAATAAAGTCACAGTTGTGAAATATAAAGAAATAAAGTCACAGTTGTGAAATATAAAGAAATAAAGTCACAATTGTGAAATATAAAGAAATAAAGTCACAGTTGTGAAATATAAAGAAATAAAGTCACAGTTGTGAAATATAAAGAAATAAAGTCACAGTTGTGAAATATAAAGAAATAAAGTCACAGTTGTGAAATAGAAATAAATAAAGTCACAGTTGTGAAATAGAAATAAATAAAGTCACAGTTGTGAAATATAAAGAAATAAAGTCACAGTTGTGAAATATAAAGAAATAAAGTCACAGTTGTGAAATATAAAGAAATAAAGTCACAGTTGTGAAATATAAAGAAATAAAGTCACAGTTGTGAAATATAAAGAAATAAAGTCACAGTTGTGAAATATAAAGAAATAAAGTCACAGTTGTGAAATATAAAGAAATAAAGTCACAGTTGTGAAATATAAAGCAATAAAGTCACAGTTGTGAAATATAAAGAAATAAAGTCACAGTTGTGAAATATAAAGAAATAAAGTCACAGTTGTGAAATAGAAATAAATAAAGTCACAGTTGTGAAATATAAAGAAATAAAGTCACAGTTGTGAAATATAAAGAAATAAAGTCACAGTTGTGAAATATAAATAAAGTCACAGTTGTGAAATATAAATAAATAAAGTCACAGTTGTGAAATATAAAGAAATAAAGTCACAGTTGTGAAATATAAAGAAATAAAGTCACAGTTGTGAAATATAAAGAAATAAAGTCACAGTTGTGAAATATAAAGAAATAAAGTCACAGTTGTGAAATATAAAGCAATAAAGTCACAGTTGTGAAATATAAAGAAATAAAGTCACAGTTGTGAAATATAAAGAAATAAAGTCACAGTTGTGAAATAGAAATAAATAAAGTCACAGTTGTGAAATATAAAGAAATAAAGTCACAGTTGTGAAATATAAAGAAATAAAGTCACAGTTGTGAAATATAAATAAAGTCACAGTTGTGAAATATAAATAAATAAAGTCACAGTTGTGAAATATAAATAAATAAAGTCACAGTTGTGAAATATAAATAAATAAAGTCACAGTTGTGAAATATAAAGAAATAAAGTCACAGTTGTGAAATATAAAGAAATAAAGTCACAGTTGTGAAATATAAAGAAATAAAGTCACAGTTGTGAAATATAAAGAAATAAAGTCACAATTGTGAAATATAAAGAAATAAAGTCACAGTTGTGAAATATAAAGAAATAAAGTCACAGTTGTGAAATATAAAGAAATAAAGTCACAGTTGTGAAATAGAAATAAATAAAGTCACAGTTGTGAAATAGAAATAAATAAAGTCACAGTTGTGAAATAGAAATAAATAAAGTCACAGTTGTGAAATATAAAGAAATAAAGTCACAGTTGTGAAATATAAAGAAATAAAGTCACAGTTGTGAAATATAAAGAAATAAAGTCACAGTTGTGAAATATAAAGAAATAAAGTCACAGTTGTGAAATATAAAGAAATAAAGTCACAGTTGTGAAATATAAAGAAATAAAGTCACAGTTGTGAAATAGAAAGAAATAAAGTCACAGTTGTGAAATAGAAAGAAATAAAGTCACAGTTGTGAAATAGAAAGAAATAAAGTCACAGTTGTGAAATAGAAATAAATAAAGTCACAGTTGTGAAATAGAAATAAATAAAGTCACAGTTGTGAAATATAAAGAAATAAAGTCACAGTTGTGAAATATAAAGAAATAAAGTCACAGTTGTGAAATATAAAGAAATAAAGTCACAGTTGTGAAATATAAAGAAATAAAGTCACAGTTGTGAAATAGAAAGAAATAAAGTCACAGTTGTGAAATAGAAAGAAATAAAGTCACAGTTGTGAAATAGAAAGAAATAAAGTCACAGTTGTGAAATAGAAAGAAATAAAGTCACAGTTGTGAAATAGAAAGAAATAAAGTCACAGTTGTGAAATAGAAATAAATAAAGTCACAGTTGTGAAATATAAAGAAATAAAGTCACAGTTGTGAAATATAAAGAAATAAAGTCACAGTTGTGAAATATAAAGAAATAAAGTCACAGTTGTGAAATATAAAGTTCTCAAACATGACACCATCAAAGAGAAAGAAGTAAAGGGCCTTGCACACTGAGTCTGAAAATTTCGCACGCTAAAAAATAAATATGACCTAATGTTGTGTCAATCACGTTTACACACTGCCTCCGAAACTTTCGTCCGTCATTAAAAATTTTGGATCGGGTTCGATTTTCTGCGTTTTTCGCATCAATAGCAAACATTTTGAATTTTTTTTGACAATTCACAGCCGACGCATACAAAAAGAAACGCATACAAAAATTTTAGACTCAATGTGCAAGTGTGCGAGAGATTTCTCTGAATCTGGTCTGTGTGTTCTTGAAGTGTGTGTTTGTTGTTCTTATCAAGTGTGTGTAATTCTCTCTGAATGAAGGAAATGAACACAAGGAAAACTTTCACAGAGTTGCAGAGAGGGAGAAATAACCCGTTTCATTATTATAGTTGCTGAAGTGAATCTGAGCGGCGCTAGCGTCACACTAGCATCGACCGCTCTTAAGAGCGTTCCTAAAACACTTCATGATCTATTGCCCATAAATTGGAAATTAGGAGAGAGTTTATGCTTGAGATGCCAATACTAAACGACTAAACAAGCTTTCTCATCAGAACAATTCATGAATATTTGATTTCTGAGTCCTCATTTTTTAGAGTGCACCTTCCAGCCAATCAGAATCAATTATTCAGGCATGGTATAATAGTTATAATAATAATAATAAAAGCTCAGGCACAACATTTTTATACAGACCTTTGGGGACAGAAAAAATATGAATATGAGAACTTTACATTATCTCGTCGCAGTATTGCGTCCCCCGAAACTTTGCGTAAAAATACAGTTCTTCCACTACTCTAATATTTCTATTGAAAAAGTTCAGGGAGCAAATGCAAAGTTTCTTGAGAGAAAGCAAAAGTTGTATTTATTTTTTTAAACTGAAATATAATTTTTCCTCTCATCTCATTGTTTGGGGGTCCCATATTTTTACTCATTCATTTGAAACCCTATTCATAAAATATAAAAGTGATAAAAATACAATAATAATAATAATTTAAAGAAGTTTTTTAAAATACACACAAATATTATTTTTAAAGTATTATTATAATTAAAATCACACTTAACATTATTAATATTATTACGCTTCGATTTTTCTTAATTAAACGAAAACTGATTCTTGTTTGTAGAAAATACAGTTATTTATATAAATATATATAGGCAGGGACGAAATAAAACAAAAACAGGCAAAAGTTTCAACATCTTGTTTTATTCACACCGTCTCTATCCACTATGTTAAAGAACACGATCTTCACTCTGCTATGATCCTATGCAGTTCATCTGTACACACTAGAAAAAGTCGATATATAATGCTTTATAAACGAAGCGAGGCGTCGTAACGCCACACACACTCTCAGATCTCACTGTTTTTTTCTTCTTTTGTTATTTTTTGGAAAAGAAACAGTACAAGGCATTTCTATACAGCTGAGGAGGCATTAAAGGACAGAATGACATCAGTAAAGCACTTGTAACTCATACAGAACAAAAAAGAGTAAATAAAACCAGATAATGGTTTAAAGAAGGAATATACTGATGGACAATAACACAATAACACAATGCCATTGACGGGTTCCACCGACATACAAACGTCATTGAGCATTCAGAAGAAACGAAACTGCAAACAAATCAACTATATAGACTGAGGTATAAACACATTGGTCTTCGGAGAAGGAGAGGTATTTTTTTCTCATGACTTTTTGACCTTTTTAAAACTTGTTATTGAAATATTTTTTTTGGTCATTTTTAATGTTTTTTTTTTTCTTTTTTTAAAAAGCAAGTGATGCAAACATTAGAAATAAGTCCCATGCAGTGCATCATTCTAAGTGGAATAAAAAACCCGAAATATAGTCAAACTTAGGCACCAAATAAAACACGATAAAGCTTTCCACTGCCGTCCTCACACACAGCGTCCAGGTGAAATGCACCATGGGTAAAACTCTTCTGCCCTTAAACGACCCACAATTCTCCAGGATTGTTGGTGCTGCCGGGCCACCGTCCCTCATGGGTCTTGTTCACAGTGTCCGTATAATAGCATAGCTGTATAATTACACTGTAAAAGCATGATGGTTGCTAGCGAAGAGCTTGAGGTCTGTGTGAACAAATACATTTGCATAAATGAGTAAAAGACCCGTGTGTTTTCATCACAACTCCTTAAAAACGGCTGACGTTTAGTGAAATCTGCAGATAGCCGTGCTATTATCATTCACGTCTGGATCGTGCTTATGTTAATTACTAATGAACTGACATATTTTGTGCATAATAGTGTGAAACTGCATCTGCATGTAAAGAATCACAGGCTTGTTAATGAGAAGCCGCAGGTTTTCTGGGTCGTTTAAGGGCACATGACCGTCTTTCAATCGTCTGGCTATTGGAGATACAGCCGCTGTCAATCAAACTCTTCTTGGAGACTCCACCAGTGTTGCCAGACCTACGATAATTAGCGTATTTGTATGATAATTTTGACCTCTGTACGATCAATAATGAAAAAACGTGGTGTTACGCACGTCTTCATCTCATCGCCCGTTGCGTCTTCTCGGCCAATCATCGTGGAGAACGACTCTCTCATGAGCACACGCTAATGTTCTTTTTGTATATTGCATACAAAGTTGTATATCATTAACGTGTCATCTCTGTATGTTTTGCAAGAAGAAAAAAAAAAAGGGAACGTCGCTTAGGAACGTTTTTCCCAAGCGGAGGTCGATATTTTAGCAATCAAGTCATTTTCATGTCGTGTCAAAAAGTTGTTGGTCAATAAATATCTGTATTCTGTACTTCGATCATTTTCTTCTAAATATGATAATTTTGAGCTTCTGGTACGGGGCGTTTCCGATCTGGCAACACTGGAGTCAGCGCCTCGCTCCCGGATCCGGAGCTACACTGAGGATTACAGGATTCCTGCATGAGACTGAAGAAAGTCACACAGATGTGTGTGAATCTGAAAACAAATGCTGGTGATCAAAGATGCGAAAGCGCACACCTGTAAACCGACAAGAGTAAAGCGGTTCAGCCGATGATGACATCATCACAGGTCGCTCCAAACCAATGAACACAAACAGAAGTTTTGCAGAATGTGCCGGCTGCTCTTTTCCAGTGAACGGATGAAACTCAGATTAACCACTGGATCAAATATGATTCGTTCACAGAATGCATATCGCTACTTCTCAGATCCTGTTTCAGAGTGTGTGTTCTCCAGCTCAAACACTGTTGTGTGTGAATGAACGTCCACAACACATTAAAGTTTCTGTTTTCTGTTAGAACGGTGTGTGTTAGCCGAGCCAAGACAAGTCTGGCTTTGTGGATTTCCAGTGCGAACACAAATTTCGGTTACACTTTATTTTAAGGTGTCATTGATACAGTGTAATTATTTAAGTACTGAGTAATATTTATTAACCACATGTTCTTACTATAGGGTTAGGGTTTGGTTGAGGGTTAGTTGCATGTTATTATGCATAATTTACTGTTATTACTATGGTAAGTATATGTAAAATATGTAACAAGGACACTGTAAAATAAAGTGTTACCCAAATGTCATTACCCATTTGAATTGCGTGTAAAAGATGAAGCTTCAGCAATATTCATCTTACATGGTCATACAGGTTTGGAACGACGTGAGATCATTTAACTACACTCCCATTCCCTCAAACAATCCCGAATCTTTCCCTTTGAGCTCTTCCTCCTCTGGCTTCACTGTCTCCATTGCTTTTTTGGGCTTAAATTACACTTTTTCCTTCCAGATTTTGCGTTAACAAACTGTACACGGTGTAGAGCCACCAGCCTGACAGATATTATACATACATATTTATATACATGTACACATTATCTATAGACACTACCTCCATAACCACACGTGTAGCAGGAGTCATTCATTTATTCATTAATTAATTCGTTCATTCAGTCATTCATTGAATTCAACACACATTAATACTCTACTGTCCATCCAAACGACTGGCACGGTTTCCTTACACTAATGCCATCTCAAACAAGCTCATAAACTCAGCAGAACTGGGATTATTTTAGAATAGACTGACTGTATAAGTCAACTGGGTTAAAAGGAAACGAGGAACGTGTCGTATTTCGAACGTTGCACACTTTCCAGAGCAGAACAGCCAGAGCCGGTCTTGATCATGTGATCGGCTCTACACGAGACACGCATCGCCGGCGTGTCCTTTAGAAGAGACACAACACACTGCCTGAGCAAACAACATGCTGAACGCAGTTATTGCTGAACAGATACACATATTTCCATTAAAAACAAGGATATTACAGGTGCAATGCAAGTTACACTCAATCGACAGCTTTTGAGTCATTACCACAAAAATGAGCTTTCTCCCCTTTTCTTTTAAAAACACGTGACAGTGAGAGACTACGGAAATCAATGAAGCCAATCCATCGTTGAAAGGCAATGAAGTGTTTACATGCACGTTCAGTTTAATAAGCATAAACCCTGAGCCTGCATTGGCATAAGGTCATAAACACTTAAGCATAATAATTGTGCCCATTTTTAAATAACCTGTTTTTCTTTTTAAAGTCTTGAAAAAAATGGTTTTCTTGCGTCGCTGGGTTATTGGCTTACATGCAAACCCATAAAAACTGATTTTTGGTAGTTATCAGCGTATTGGTGTGCATGTTAACATACTCAAAATATGTGTGTTAACGTGATGTTAGAATGGGAATATTAATAAAATATAACTATTTCTGTGTAAAGTTATATCCAATGCCATGACAACAGGTAAAACCATAAAAATGACCATTTACAACTCAAATAATAATACAGATGAATTGATATAAATGCTTTTATATTTTTGCTTTTAAATCCTCAAAACATTCAGTTCCATTTCAAGTGCTTCATTCTAACCTCTATTTGTGCTTTAATTAAAGAAAACAAGAGAAAACATATCTTTTTTTATGCAAATCAACGTTATCCCATCGATTGAGCTTAACCTGCATTGAATCTGTAATATTCCTTTAATGAAGGGCCTCTAATCTGACATCACTGAAAAGTCACCGGCGAAGTTTGTCCATTAGAAAAAGTGTCCAAAGTATAGATGAACATAATAAAAATAAACTGAAGTTACATGCTTAAATAAGCAGCAGAAACTGATACCTGGAGAAAATACAGTCAGCAGAACTTGTTGAGCGTGCCGTTTCGTTCTTCATTCATGAGCGCAGCTCTGGGAAACAAATCAGATATCTCAGCTTTGATACTCTACACAGCAAAGCTGGTGCGGGTGGCGATACGGTTCACACAACTGCTACATTTAAGTATTCGTTACATACAGTACTGATCCTACCACGTTATTACAGTCGGTTCAAACCCAAACAAAACACAAACAACCTCCACATAATCGATTGGTCCCTTAAGGCTTTGCTCAGAACAGTTTTAAAGCAGTCCTTGATATTTTTTCTCATTGACATTCTATTAAAAAATGTTGCCAAAAAATGTTGGAAAACCTATGGCTTAGTAAATATCCATTTGCTATATTAATGTCCCTCGCCATCTTCGCACTCCGTGAAAGAAATAATCATGTTTTCATTGGGCAACTTTCAGTTTTGCAATTTTGTTGCAGTATTTTTGCTGTCAATTGTGTAGCTACCATCGCTGGCTTGCTATATATATTCTTCAGTCCTTTAAACTCATGGTTAGTTTCCTCCGACCGAGGGCGGGCGTCCAGCGCTTCAGACACCGGATTCCCAATCTGAAAACACACATTGCTCCATAAAACAAGCCGTAACATGAAGAGGTCTGGATTGTTGATATCCCTCAGTGCTGCATCAATGAAGACTAAAAGAGGCAGAAAATGAAGCATGGCACCAGCAAATTGGAGTGTGGCGGCCCACTTTTTCTCGTTGTGCATAAGAGAGACGTTCACGAAGAAAGCTCGGCTCGATGAGGGAGAGTTGGTTGGTTTCAAAGCAGTGGCACTTTCTGGTAACACCTGGCTTGGAAGGCATGGTTGTCATCGAAGTTGTTGTAGCAGAGCAGTAAAAAATATAAAGTAGATACGTTTTATCTATATTGCATATGTCGCAGCATGTTCGCCAAGACTGAATGAGGTCGTGCCCAGTTTTGTTTTTGCAAAAACAGAACCAAAAAAACAGTTAGACTGACCTGAAGAACTGCAGTGATGAGCGGAAATTAAACACAAGGTCATTTCTCTTTAAGAGAGAAAACAAACCAAAACTTCAAATCAACCCGGCCACTGAACAAAAACGTTATAAATAATTAAAGAATCCTTCTTAGGTAGCACTTTCGTTGAACCCAGGCGAGTTGAAGTATCTGTTGAGAACGAGATCCCAGAACATCAACGGCTCCAGCTGGACGTGTGTGTGGGTTATTTCATCATGAAGTCCGTGTTTTATTCCCACGTCAAAGTCCAGGCGGGATTTAAGACCGAGGCAAAGGATGCAGAAACTAACTGACACTTCATTCAAAGTGCTCGTGTCCTCTCTCAAGACAGTAATAAAGGATAATGATAAGGTGATGATAATAAGTATGTGATCAGTGTAATGGTCTACATCTTGATGCCCTCCTGCTGGCTGAGCTGAGATAAGGTCTTCTTGATGCGCAGGGCCGTGAGTCGAGCGGCTCCGTTAGCGTACCAGCACTCCCTCATGATCTTGGCCATCACACGCAGAGCCTGAACACAACCAGAAACAGGGAACACACATTATAAATGAAGGAAATGTGAGATGCACTGCTGGTTTTGTCATCTTTATGATGCGTCTCAAGCCCCAGATGGGTAGAAGCATTATTGGGGGCTCGTACGGGATGTTTCCTCAGTTTCTCAGGAGTTGATTTTTTATTAAAACTAATAGACTGGTCATATGAAGGTCACATTAATACTGTCTTGGAAAGACTTTTTTTTATCATGCATTCATCATTTACTTAAGTTACTTTTCAAATGTGTCCTGTATAGATTTGATTGTTTTACCCTCATCCCAAATCCAGACTATTCAAAAAAACATCACACAACCATGAATTAAAACGTCTTGGTTACGTATGGTACTCAGAAGTGATTCTGACGAATGGGGATCGCTTGCGAGAGCTATCTACCTCGAGTGTAACTAAACGAGCCAATGCACACTGGCATGCGATAATTGTACCGGCAATTATCAACAATTATCGCATGTCGGCTCGTTTAGTTACACTCGAGGTAGATAGGCTTTCGCAAGCGATCCCCATTCGGTGAGCTGACGAAGGGAAACTATAATCATAATAATAACATTGTCATGTACAGTAGGGATGCATGATATATAGGACACCATATCGGTATCGGCTGATATATGTTCATTATTAATGTTATCGTTATCGGCCCAATAAGAAAATTTGGCTGATATAATAAAGCCGATAAATAATGTATTATTTCTTTCAGCTGAGACGCTTCAGATGCGCACTGTTCAACATGATGATTTTGAATTGCTTGAAATATGATTGGAATCAGTTCAAAAAAGGAAAATACAGTTCAGTGCAACATGTGCAGCGCAAATCTGTCATATCGGCTACATAAAATTATAATGAGAACATCATTATAACTGTGTTTGGGTCATGGCTTTTAATGGTGAGACTTTTTAATTTTAATATAATGGAGAGTTTTTGTAATCAGGCTCTCGAAAATTATATAAAAACTTGGATTTAGATTTATCGGCCAAAATATTGGTTATCGGCTTCCAAATACAGAGTTATCGGTTATCGATATCGGCCAAAATTTTCATATCGGTGCATACCTAATTAAAACTGTCTTGGAAAGTTTTTTATCATGCATTCATCATTTACTTTAGTTGCTTTTCAGATGTGTTCTGTATAGATTTTGCTGTTTTACACTCGTCCCAAATTCAGACTACAATTAAACCATGAATTAAAACTATGATCTAATCACAGATTTAAATAAACACACCATTTCAATATTTAATGTGTGGAAATGATGTACAGTTGTGGCCAAAAGTGAGGAAAATTGACATCTACATCCTTCATTCAAGATTTTGTAGTCATTGCGTAGTTTTACTTGGAGTCGATCGTTTTACTTGTGATAATATCCTAATGAAACATGACAAATTATATAACAATTTTCATCCAGTCTAGGCTGTCATACAAAGAAATTATGAACACGTGCAAAAACAAGAGACAACCTTTTTGTTTTTCTATGCATTTTTTGCACATTAAAATAAAACGTGTAAAGTTTAGTGTTCTTTGTTCTTCCCTCGTATTTAAAAAACAAAAAACAAATTCCTTACATTTTGATTGTTAAAAACTAATATCCCCTCCGGACATCACAAATATTATATATATATATATATATATATATATATATATATATATATATATATATATATATATATATATAAATAGAATTATAAAGTAAATGGCATTTTCGAAAAACAGTTTTTGTGTATCATTTTACAATCAAGCTGTGATTTATGCAAATGTTTGAAAAAAAGTTATTTCCATTCCTGTCATTACAGAATGCTATTAAACAATACAATACGATGGGGTAAAAAGTGCAAATATCCATTCCTTTAAAAATACACTGTTGTACATTGTTATAAGATAAATTAAAAACTAGTTAGAATGTGAAAAGTGTTTTAAGACTTTACTTTCTCTTTACTTACTAAAAAAAACAAACACAAAAAACAAGGTCCATTAAAAGTTTAAAAGGTTTTTAGCTTATGATAAACAAATTCAGTGAAGTGTGTCCGGACAAATTTCAAAGTACTTTAACATGTAATTTCTATTCTAATGTTGAATTCACTACAGCTGTTGTCAAATCAGTGTTTTCGTCCAACTGTGAAGTTCATGCCATCTGAGAAAAGCTAGAATAGATACAAATACGCCCCTTGAGACATTTATTGCCATTATTTGCACATCATCTGCCAATAACTTCAGCAGAAATCCTCCTCTAAGTGCACTTGGTAAAGTGAAGCTTCCCCGCATTTACTCATCACTGGGAAATTTAATAGATACAAATTAGACAAAGCAAGTAAAAGAGCAAATAGCTGCAGTTTTATACTTGGCACACTGTTACCAGCGAATGAAATATTCGACTCTCAGGGTGAGCGTTTTACACAGTGTGTAAAACAGAGTGCAAATCAAATAATTTCTGTTTCTGCTTCTGCTTCAGACAGTCGAGATAGAGCCATTTATGCACAAAATCATAATTTATTTCATTTAGCTGCTCACCAAATCAAAACAACTGCACAGTTACGGAAGGTCATCCGCCTCGAGGAGGAACACACAGCTTTAAACATGCATTACTGAGTTCGCTTACATGATGAAAGTGCAAACTTAGCTTCTTAAAGAGGTTATTAACAACAGACCGGCTTTGAAATTGCTTGTTATTGGAGTCAGGTCATCGAACAGCCTAGAACAGACTGATTTTTAACAAGCTTGTATCAAGACTTTCGCCTAATACAACACAGACTTCTGCTGCCCATCAGTTCGGCCGACATCAACGGGCCATTTGAAGTTTTTACACAAAAGGGACTTTTTGTTTAGTTTGATCTAATCGGTGGCAGGTGAAAACATACAGAGCTGAACAATGCAGATACATTTTTTTTTAATGATGTTTCAATGTTATTAAGTAGAATTAAAACTTCACTTTATGTACTTTATGAACACTAATGACCAACACCCACTGACAATCTTAAAGAGTTTTTGGTCAGATGTGAATTGATTGCACTTATTTGCAGGCAGATGATGAAAATATCCGGTTGAATGTTGCAGAACCATTTGAATGCCATTTAAACATTAATAATTAGAACTGACATATGCGTCAACTGACAATCTTTTTTAGACAAACGTGACTTTTTTGCTTCTATTTGGTGGCAGGTAAAAATAAATGTCTCAAACATTGCTGAAATCGCTACTTAAATGTTAATTATATGTATAATTAAAACGGCTTGCTATATGTACTTTATGACGCCCCAACAGTTAATGTTAGCCTCTTTTGTTGGGTCCAAGCCATCAAACCCCTTGTAAGTCGCATCTTGTCTATCCTGATACAGTCTCAACAAAACATTTCCCAAACACACAAATTTGTTCATGTTCAGGTCAACCTGTAAACCAGAAAAGAATGCAGAAATACCGTCTGCTTAAAACGCCGCGCCAAACATTAGATGTGATTCGTGATGCAGCGGAGACACGCTAGAAACGCACACTAGAAACGCACTCAAGAAACACACGCTAAAAACACACGTTAGAAACGCACGCTAAAAACGCATGCTAGAAACACATGCTTAAAAACCCACGCTAGAAACGCACGCTATAAACAAACGCTAGAAACACGCTAGAAACGCCTAAAAACAAACGCTAGAAACGCACGCTAGAAACACACGCTAGAAACGCCTAAAAACAACCTCTAGAAACACACGCTAAAAATTTCTAAAACAAGCGCTAGAAACGCACGCTAGAAATACATGCTAGAAACGCACGCTAGAAACACACGCTAGAAACGCCTAAAAACACACGCTAGAAACGCACACTAGAAATGCACGCTAGAAACACACTAGAAACGCACGCTAGAAATGCACGCTAGAAACACACGCTAGAAACGCCTAAAAACAAACGCTAGATACGCACACTAGAAACACACGCTAGAAACACCTAAAAACACATGCTAGAAACGCACGCTAGAAACACACGCTACAAACGCCTAAAAACACACGCTAGAAACACACGCTAGAAACACACGCTAGAAACGCCTAAAAACACACGCTAGAAACACACGCTAGAAACACACGCTAGAAACACACGCTAGAAACGCCTAAAAATAAACGCTAGAAACGCACACTAAAAACACGCGCTAGAAACGCACGCTAGAAACGCACGCTAAAAACTCACGCTAGAAACACACGCTAGAAACAAACGCTAGAAATGCCTAAAAACAAACGTTAGAAACGCACGCTAGAAACACACGCTAGAAACACACGCTAGAAACAAACGCTAGAAATGCACGCTAAAAAACACACGTTAGAAACGCCTAAAAACACACGCTAGAAACGCACGATAGAAACGCACGCTAAAAACTCACGCTAGCAACACACGCTAGAAACAAACGCTAGAAACACACGCTAGAAATGCCTAAAAACAAACGCTATAAACGCACGCTAGAAACGCACGCTAGAAACACATGCTAGAAACACACGCTAGAAACGCCTAAAGACAAACGCTAGAAACGCACGCTAAAAAACACACGCTAGAAACGCCTAAAAACAAACGCTAGAAACTCACGCTAAAAACACACGCTAGAAATGCGCACTAGAAACGCACGCTAGAAACGCGCGCAAGAAACACGCTAGAAATGGGTAAAACTAAAAAACGGCTTAAACCTCCATTTTGTGACAGACGCTAGAAACGCGTGTTTATTTTAGCACTTCCGTCAGTGAAACATCACACTAGAGCCTGAAAAACACTGAAATAAATATCAGTAAATATTGGTAACCTAAAAAAAAATAAGAAAGTTACATATTATTTAAAAAACATTTGTTTTATATTTCCCGACACAGATGCGTCATATAGAGAGCGATGAGGGACACGAGCGGGACATCAGCCACTCCTCTAATATCTGCATGTTTGTTCCTGTTGTTGTTAGCGCTCTGAAGAGAATTTTATCTTCTAGTGTCGAGACACTGAAATGCGCTATACAAATAAACTTAATGCTCCATAACAAGCGTGCCGCACAAGCCCTGAAAAGTGAAGCCAAAGCGTCTCGATCGCCCCCCGGTGGCCGGTCCTATTATAGCTCATAAACCCCGCCTCCCCATGTTATTCAATGGGACGTGAGACCAACTAAACAATTAAATTACACTTCACATATCTTTTTTCCAAAGATAGTTTCTGTCATTTACTGTAGTTTTTATCACGCTGATGTAATTTCAAGTGTTTGTTTTTAAAATAAGTTTGTTTTTAGTTGTTTGTTTTAGTTAAAAACGGCGCTGTGGCGTCATGATTAACAGCTGTGATTGACAGGTTCTCTGAGCGAAGTAGTCACTGAAGCAACAACGGACTTTTTTTCAGGATCTTTGGAGGACTGAGGAGATTGGAGCTTTAAATTGAATTTCTAAATTTTTATAATTAATTATTTCACACCGACATAATGGGTTGTTCTGCAGCAGAGGCGCGTGCTTACGATTGATTCAGCGAGAGTGAGGGCGGGACCAGAGCGGGACGTTGATTTCGCGGCTTTACTTCCTGCTCACTACTGCGCAGGTCTGGTCCCGAAATCGCAACTGCGCAGACTCAAGTCTCAAGATGTCAGCGCCATATCGGGACAATGGCGGCTTCACTTCTCGCCAATGGAAGAGAGCGAAGGGACATCGTCCATCTTATTTTACAGTCTATGCTCCATAATAACAAGCACAAACTGTGTTAAATGAATTGGATGGGTCTGTGTTATCTGCATTGCTACTGTGGTAAAGTAGGAAAAAACGCTGTAGGACAAATGAAAAGCGAACCAAAGGAGAAGCGTTCCCACTGTTATCCTGGACTAATCTAACCCAGGCCTGTCACTTCCTCAGGAATGAAGCGGACAGGAGAAACCCGAGCCGGCTCTCGGATCCCGTGGGATTGTGGGATTTCAGGAGGAATGATCTGTGTGAGCGCTAATGAAATGCTGGGAGTGAATTAATGAAAAGGGTTCCTTCGAGAACAAGAGGATGTTTTTCAACACAAGAAAGCCTGTCATTTTTCTTTTTTATATGATTTATGATCGTTAGGTTTTGCACGTAAACCAAAAATATGTATTCAATAATTTTTTGTTAAATTTATTTTATTTTATTTTTTAAACAATACATTCTCCCTTATGAAAATATACGCATTGTAACCAGGGTTTGAAATTAACTTTTTCACTCACCGGCCAATTTGGCAAATAAATTAAGTTTATACCTCTTAATTCAGAACTACTGCTAGCCAAAAAAAAAAAAAGAAAAAGAAAAAAGAAAAGAAATAAACCAGATAAACTACGGCTGTATATATATATATATATATATATATATATATATATATATATATATATATATATATATATATATATATATATAGATATATATATTAAAATTTGGATTTCATACATTGATTTCTTATTGAAACATCCAGCATCTTCCTCCTTTTCCCATAAATGTGTTTTAGATGGAGAGATCAGTACAGCACAAAGAACAGCAGAACATGTAGGATGTTGGATATTAACGATGTGTTTTCTGTCAACCAAACGCTTTTTAATCTTCACTATTGCTTCAATGCAAATGAACAAGCGGGCCGTTATTTGTTTTTGTAGTGACGTGTGTGTTCGAGTAATCCAGATATGAGCAGATTCTGTGCAATACGCTGTATTTCAGTATCATGATGATTCACGAGTTGAGTATTTTTGATATGGCAGATTGGCTACACAAACTTCCCCAGAAAAGAGAGTAAATATAATAATAACACGCCAAACTGGCTCGTGATCTGACAGCGTTTCCCGCCACTGTTGATTCTGACACGCATCACCTGTCACTCACAGGTTTGTTTTCAGGGCTTTACGCTGTCCGTGTGTGTGTATGTGAGTGTGTCTGTGAGTGTGTGTGTGAGTGTGTGTCTGTGTGAGTGTGTGTCTGTGTGAGTGTGTGTGTGTGTGTGTGTGAGTGTGTGTGTGTGTGTGTGTGTGAGTGTGTGTCTGTGTGAGTGTGTCTGTGTGAGTGTGTGTGTGTGTGTGTGTGTATGTGAGTGTGTCTGTGAGTGTGTGTGTGTGTGTCTGTGTGAGTGTGTGTCTGTGTGCGTGTGTGTGTGTGTGTGTGAGTGTGAGTGTGTGTGTGTGTGTGTGTATGAGTGTGAGTGTGTGTGAGTGTGTGTGCGTGTGAGTGGGAGTGTGTGTGCGTGTGTGCGCGTGTGTGTGTGAGAGTGTATGTGTGTGTGTGTGTCTCACCTCGCAGCTCTGCCAGCGGTTGGGAATGTTGGGTCTTAGCTTCTGTTCACACACGACTCTCCGCATCTCCTCCACCGACGGGTCCGACTGGACCAGGTCGTGGTACGGCAGCTGGTAGTCCTCGTGAATGCCTGCGCAAAAGTGTGTGTGAGGAAAATCAGTCTACAAACCACAGACACACAACAGACCTCAAACAATCCTGGACCTGTCGCACTGAGAAGCGGAATGAAGAACTCTGGGAAATATAATGCCGGTGTTTAAGCAGCAGAACTAAAACAGTGATTAGTTTTATTAGTCTCTCATTCTCTCCCGTGAGCTTGAACCTTTCCTCTGATCCTCGCTCGTCTGAGCGCTGTCTGAGCGATGCCTGAGCGCTGTCTGAGCGCTGCCTGAGCGCTGCCTGAGCGATGTCTGAGCGCTGCCTGAGCGCTGCCTGAGCGATGTCTGAGCGCTGCCTGAGCGATGCCTGAGCGCTGCCTGAGCGATGTCTGAGTGATGTCTGAGCGATGTCTGAGCGATGCCTGAGCGCTGTCTGAGCGATGCCTGAGCGCTGCCTGAGCGATGTCTGAGCGATGTCTGAGCGATGTCTGAGCGATGCCTGAGCGCTGCCTGAGCGCTGCCTGAGCGCTGCCTGAGCGATGTCTGAGCGATGCCTGAGCGCTGCCTGAGCGCTGCCTGAGCAATGTCTGAGCGATGTCTGAGCGATGCCTGAGCGCTGTCTGAGCGATGCCTGAGCGCTGCCTGAGCGATGTCTGAGCGATGTCTGAGCGATGTCTGAGCGATGCCTGAGCGCTGCCTGAGCGCTGCCTGAGCGATGCCTGAGCGCTGCCTGAGCGATGTCTGAGTGATGTCTGAGCGATGTCTGAGCGATGCCTGAGCGCTGTCTGAGCGATGCCTGAGCGATGCCTGAGCGATGTCTGAGCGCTGCCTGAGCGCTGCCTGAGCGCTGCCTGAGCGATGCCTGAGCGATGCCTGAGCGATGTCTGAGCGATGCCTGAGCGCTGTCTGAGCGATGCCTGAGCGATGCCTGAGCGATGTCTGAGCGATGCCTGAGCGCTGTCTGAGCGCTGCCTGAGCGTTGTCTGAGCGATGCTTGAGCGATGCCTGAGCGATGTCTGAGCGATGTCTGAGCGATGCCTGAGCGTTGTCTGAGCGATGCTTGAGCGATGTCTGAGCGATGCCTGAGCGATGCCTGAGCGATGTCTGAGCGATGTCTGAGCGATGCCTGAGCGTTGTCTGAGCGATGCTTGAGCGATGTCTGAGCGATGCCTGAGCACTGTCTGAGCGATGTCTGAGCGATGTCTGAGCGCTGTCTGAGCGATGTCTGAGCGATGCATGAGCGATGTCTGAGCGATGTCTGAGCGCTGTCTGAGCGATGTCTGAGCGATGCATAAGCGATGTCTGAGCGATGTCTGAGCGATGCCTGAGCGATGCCTGAGCGCTGCCTGAGCGCTGCCTGAGCGATGTCTGAGCGCTGTCTGAGCGATGTCTGAGCGATGCCTGAGCGATGCCTGAGCGATGCCTGAGCGCTGCCTGAGCGCTGCCTGAGCGATGTCTGAGCGATGCCTGAGCGCTGCCTGAGCGATGCCTGAGCGCTGCCTGAGCGATGTCTGAGCGCTGTCTGAGCGATGTCTGAGCGCTGTCTGAGCGATGTCTGAGCGATGTCTGAGCGATGTCTGAGCGCTGTCTGAGCGCTGTCTGAGCGATGTCTGAGCGATGCCTGAGCGATGCCTGAGCGCTGCCTGAGCGCTGCCTGAGCGATGTCTGAGAGATGTCTGAGCGATGCCTGAGCGCTGCCTGAGCGATGTCTGAGAGATGTCTGAGCGATGCCTGAGCGATGTCTGAGCGCTGTCGGAGCGATGTCTGAGCGATGCCTGAGCAATGCCTGAGCGCTGCCTGAGCGATGCCTGAGCGATGCCTGAGCGCTGCCTGAGCGATGCCTGAGCGATGTCTGAGCGATGTCTGAGCGATGCCTGAGCGATGTCTGAGCGCTGCCTGAGCGATGCCTGAGCGATGTCTGAGCGATGTCTGAGCGATGCCTGAGCGATGCCTGAGCGATGCCTGAGCGCTGTCTGAGCGATGCCTGAGCGATGCCTGAGCGATGCCTGAGCGATGTCTGAGCGCTGTCTGAGCGATGCCTGAGCGATGCCTGAGCGATGCCTGAGCGATGCCTGAGCGATGCCTGAGCGCTGCCTGAGTATTGTAATGTAATCGCTGCCTGCGATTACATTTACATTTATTTATTTAGCTGACGCTTTTATCCAAAGCGACTTACAATTGCTATATATGTCAGAAGTCGCACGCCTCTGGAGCAACTAGGGGTTAAGTGTCTTGCTCAGGGACAAAATGGTGTCTCACAGTGGATTCGAACCCGGGTCTCTTACACCAAAGGCATGTGTCTTATCCACTGCGCCATCACCACCCCCATCATCCCCCATCAGCCCCCATCAGCGATGTCTGAGCGATGCCTGAGCGCTGTCTGAGCGCTGTCTGAGCGATGTCTGAGCGATGTCTGAGCGCTGTCTGAGCGATGCCTGAGCGATGTCTGAGCGATGCCTGAGCGATGCCTGAGCGATGCCTGAGCGCTGTCTGAGCGATGCCTGAGCGATGCCTGAGCGATGCCTGAGCGCTGCCTGAGCGATGTCTGAGCGCTGTCTGAGCGATGCCTGAGCGATGTCTGAGCGATGTCTGATCGCTGTCTGAGCGCTGTCTGAGCGCTGTCTGAGCGATGTCTGAGCGCTGTCTGAGCGATGCCTGAGCGATGCCTGAGCGATGTCTGAGCGATGCCTGAGCGATGTCTGAGCGCTGCCTGAGCGATGCCTGAGCGATGCCTGAGCGATGCCTGAGCGATGCCGGAGCGATGCCGGAGCGCTGTCTGAGCGATGCCTGAGCGATGCCGGAGCGATGTCTGAGCGCTGCCTGAGCGATTACATTTACATTTATTCATTTAGCTGACGCTTTTATCCAAAGCGACTTACAATTGCTATATATGTCAGAAGTCGCACGCCTCTGGAGCAACTAGGGGTTAAGTGTCTTGCTCAGGGACAAAATGGTGTCTCACAGTGGATTCGAACCCGGGTCTCTTACACCAAAGGCATGTGTCTTATCCACTGCGTCATCACCACCCCCATCATCCCCCATCAGCGATGTCTGAGCGCTGCCTGAGCGCTGCCTGAGTATTGTAATGTAATCGCTGCCTGCGATTACATTTACATTTATTCATTTAGCTGACGCTTTTATCCAAAGCGACTTACAATTGCTATATATGTCAGAAGTCGCACGCCTCTGGAGCAACTCGGGGTTAAGTGTCTTGCTCAGGGACAAAATGGTGTCTCACAGTGGATTCGAACCCGGGTCTCTTACACCAAAGGCATGTGTTTTATCCACTGCGCCATCACCACCCCCATCACCCCCCATCAGCGATGTCTGAGCGATGTCTGAGCGATGCCTGAGCGCTGCCTGAGTGCTGCCTGAGCGCTGTCTGAGCGCTGTCTGAGCGATGCCTGAGCGCTGTCTGAGCGATGCCTGAGCGCTGTCTGAGCGATGCCTGAGCGCTGTTTGAGCGATGCCTGAGCGCTGTCTGAGCGATGTCTGAGCGCTGTCTGAGCGCTGTCTGAGCGATGTCTGAGCGCTGCCTGAGCGCTGCCTGAGCGCTGCCTGAGCGCTGTCTGAGCGCTGTCTGAGCGATGCCTGAGCGCTGTCTGAGCGATGCCTGAGCGCTGTCTGAGCGATGCCTGAGCGCTGTCTGAGCGATGTCTGAGCGCTGTCTGAGCGCTGTCTGAGCGATGTCTGAGCGATGTCTGAGCGCTGTCTGAGCGATGCATGAGCGATGTCTGAGCGCTGCCTGAGTGCCACCTGAGCGATGTCTGAGCGATGTCTGAGAGATGCCTGAGCGATGCCTGAGCGCTGCCTGAACGATGCCTGAGCGATGTCTGAGCGATGTCTGAGCGATGCCTGAGCGCTGCCTGAGCGCTGCCTGAGCGATGTCTGAGCGATGCCTGAGCGCTGCCTGAGCGATGTCTGAGCGATGTCTGAGCGCTGTCTGAGCTATGTCTGAGCGCTGCCTGAGCGCTGCCTGAGCGATGCCTGAGCGATGCCTGAGCACTGTCTGAGCGATGCCTGAGCGCTGTCTGAGCGATGCCTGAGCGATGTCTGAGCGCTGTCTGAACGCTGTCTGAGCGATGTCTGAGCGCTGTCTGAGCGCTGTCTGAGCGCTGTCTGAGCGATGCCTGAGCGATGCCTGAGTGATGTCTGAGCGCTGTCTGAGCGATGTCTGAGCGCTGCCTGAGCGATGTCTGAGCGATGTCTGAGCGATGTCTGAGCGATGCCTGAGCGATGTCTGAGTGATGCCTGAGCGATGTCTGAGCGATGTCTGAGCGATGCCTGAGCGATGTCTGAGCGATGTCTGAGCGCTGCCTGAGCGATGTCTGAGCGATGCCTGAGCGCTGTCTGAGCGATGTCTGAGCGATGCCTGAGCGCTGTCTGAGCGATGTCTGAGCGATGTCTGAGCGATGCCTGAGCGATGCCTGAGCGCTGCCTGAGCGATGTCTGAGCGATGCCTGAGCGATGCCTGAGCGATGTCTGAGCGATGTCTGAGCGATGTCTGAGCGATGTCTGAGCGATGCCTGAGCGATGCCTGAGCGCTGCCTGAGCGATGTCTGAGCGATGTCTGAGCGATGCCTGAGCGATGTCTGAGTGATGTCTGAGCGATGCCTGAGCGCTGTCTGAGCGCTGTCTGAGCGATGTCTGAGCGCTGTCTGAGCCATGCCTGAGCGCTGTCTGAGCCATGCCTGAGCGCTGTCTGAGCGATGCCTGAGCGCTGTTTGAGCGATGCCTGACCGATGTCTGAGCGATGTCTGAGCGATGTCTGAGCGATGCCTGAGCGATGTCTGAGCGATGCCTGAGCGCTGCCTGAGCGATGTCTGAGCGATGCCTGAGCGATGTCTGAGCGATGTCTGAGCGCTGCCTGAGCGCTGCCTGAGCGATGTCTGAGAGATGCCTGAGCGCTGCCTGAACGATGCCTGAGCGATGTCTGAGCGATGTCTGAGCGATGCCTGAGCGCTGCCTGAGCGATGCCTGAGCGATGTCTGAGTGATGTCTGAGCGATGTCTGAGTGATGTCTGAGCGATGCCTGAGCGATGTCTGAGCGATGTCTGAGCGATGCCTGAGCAATGTCTGAGTGATGTCTGAGCGATGTCTGAGTGATGTCTGAGCGATGCCTGAGCGATGTCTGAGCGATGTCTGAGCGATGCCTGAGCAATGTCTGAGCGATGTCTGAGCGATGCCTGAGCGCTGCCTGAGCGATGTCTGAGCGATGTCTGAGCGCTGTCTGAGCGATGTCTGAGCGATGCCTGAGCGATGTCTGAGCGCTGTCTGAGCAATGTCTGAGCGCTGTCGGAGTGCTGTCTGAGTTCTGAGCACTGTCTGAGCGATGCCTGAGCGATGCCTGAGTCGCTTTGGACAAAGGCGTCTGCTAAAGACTAACTGTGAGTGAGTGTGTGAGAGACTGCAGGATACCTCCGATGGAGCAGCGGCTGGCGATCTCCCAGAACACCAGACCCATGGCGTAGATGTCGGCCCGCTTGAACGACTCGAAGTGCTTCATGTTTATGGAGTCGTCAAGCACTTCTGGGGCCATATACCTGTGAAAGACAGTGAACAACGCTTTCATATTTGACAAAGCAATGCAAAGTCATAGTCCAGACATTTATGCCCCTATGACACAAAAACAAGGTCTTTCTCAAGGTTTTTTTTTACCAAGGGATGAAAAAAATGCCCTGAAAAGGAGAGAAATCAGATGTTTCAAGGTAGTATGAAAATAAATCAATACAGAATTAAAGTGAAATTAATCAAAGCACAGCAGGCCTGACCTTCACAGCGCCGGTGCATCTGTACTCAATCACACATGAAATATTGCTTTTAAACTTGATACGAAATTACATTAAAAAAATGCCAGTATGTTCAAAAGACTCATCACAAAACAGTTCAAAACAAACAAACAAAAAACATAAAAGGATCGAACCAGGAAAAGAAAAACAACTTTCCTTAAGTAGCCTCAAATTTTCAATGCTGTTCTTTTGAACTTTCTATTCATCAAAGAATCCTCAAATAAAAATGTTAGTAACTGTTTTCAACACTGATAATAATCATAAATGTTTTTGATTATTTTCTGTATTTTTGATCAAATAAATGCAGCAGAAGAGACTTCTTTTACAAACATTAAAAATCTTACCGATCTCAGACTTGCGCCTGGTGTACCTTCATCTACCCACAATGCATCAGAATCCCAGCAGTGCTATGGAGGAATCGTGTGAAGAGAGAAAGAGCGTTACCGTTTGGTTCCCACTCTGTGATTGGGCGCGATGTCGATGGTGTCGGTGGCGGAGTCGTGGCGGACGGCCAATCCCAGGTCTGCGATGCAACACGTGCCGTTCTTCTTCACCAGGATGTTCTTGGACTTCAGATCCCGGTGGGCAATAGCAGGCTTTCCTGCAACCAAACGCAGGAACACCACATTACAAGAGTTCACCTTCACAAATGAAGATACTTTAACTATTCTGAGAGATGTTTGTCAAAGCACAACTGTGAAGCTTGAAGACGGTAAAGTGAATGGAGCTGTTCAGTCGAGTCTTCGGGAGAGCCACGATAAACTGTAGAGCTCATCAAGCATGATCAACAGAAGCTCAGGCTTAACCAGCTCTCACGTGTCACGCATTATTTGTGTTCAATAATGAGGAAGGAATTTACATGTTTAAGTGAACGATCCCTGGCGCTCTTCCTTCATTTTTGGCTGAAAAATTTAAGTTTTTTTTTTTTACTTCATCGGAATGGTACGAAACTTGGTAAAGGTTTTTGCACTTGCTTTGTGAACACAAGAAAATCATGCACATGATTCGAACTGTTTAAATGGTCCTGGAAAAAATCGTCACACTTGAAACGATGCATTGGACGAATCTCTAGTGGAAGCGTTTGGTACTGCGGCCAAACACACTCTCACTGAAAGATCATTTACTGAGATAGATGTTCTCAAATTTGGAACACAACTTGTTTAGATTTATGGTTTTATATTAGGGTAAAACGTGTTTTTGAAAATATAGATTTCATTAAAAAATTTAAATGTATTTATTTTCGTGCATTTTTCAAAACAATAAACATACAATTCTGTAACTTTTTTTAAGTTGACTTTTTAAAACTTTTTTCACTTCAGCAATAATCTGCCAAGTGTCGTCTTTGAAAAGAGATCAAACTTCAGTTTGTCGCTCGAAAGCATTCAAGATTTACCAGTTTAAGTTGGAAATAAATAATTTAGGTCTATGCTCAAAAAGTGAATAGATGGATTATAAATACGGCGTAAATATAATGTAGAACCATAAAATCCCCTAAATACAAAATATTAAATAAAAAACATTATCAAACATTATAATACAATGTTATTTTGATATATAAACACATGTTATTATAATGGAAAGGTACCAATGTTGCAGCATGGCTTTTCTTATACTAATATTTATTAAAAGAGTCTCTTCTGCTCACCAAAGCTGCATTTATTTAATCAGAAATACAGTAAAAACAGTGAAATATTATTCAAATGTAAATCAGCTGTTTTCTATGTGAATATATAGTAAAGTGTAATTTATTCCTGTGATCAAAGCTGAATTCTGATGCTGTACCGTGGTAATACCCTGTTTTACCGCACTACAGCATTACCATAGTATATACCGGCAGGAAATGAGCTGAATATTTCTTATGGTCAGGGTTTTAAAGATGAATATATACTTCATTGCCTTACAATGCATTTCTTGCATAAACAAATGAAATGTTTATAGCTGTAATAGTAAAATAGAGCGAGCTGAACTGATCTTCAAGAGCTCGACTCTCTTATAGAGTCTCATTTAATGGAGCATTATGTCTCGATTATACCAGTGTATTAAAGCTGCCACGCCGGTACATGAAGCTGGCCTTAACAACAAACAACTGTTGATGACAATTACTCACAAAACCCCATCAACTACTCCACTGTGATGAAGACGTCTAAATCACTAAATCACAGACTGCAAGAGGCAGACGTTTACTCAAAGTACTATTTTTATATGTAATTTACGCTCCCACTTCATTCCTCAACACCAGCTCAGTGTTTCTGTCAGCGGCTGATAGCCATTCATTCCTTACAACAAAACTAGACGACGAGAGTTTGATGACAAACTTTGATGTTAGCTGAAAGTTTGAAAAGACTTTTAAAAGTCTGAAGTCGGAAGATTTTACTCAAAGTCAATAAAATGCTGTTAACATGTTTCTAGCCTGATATAACGCGTTTTTAACATGTTTATAATGTTGTTTAGCACACTGATATCATGTTTCAACGTTGCTAGCCCAATTTAACACGTTAACATCTTTTAAAATGTTGCTAGCCTGATTTAACGTGTTGCTAACATGTTTATAACATGGCTTAGGACATTGATAAGCACAGAGTGGTCGTGTCTCTTGTGTGTCGAATGCACTATCATTGGCTCTGGGACTTGTGACGTAGGCTAAGTCTTCTAGCGCGTCTGTCTTGGCAGCTAGCCAGTTACTACAGGCACCAATTAGAGAAGCAGTGAAGAAGATTGTACGTCAACGTCGTTCGTTAGCATTAACGTTGACCCTTCAGGTCAGATTGAATTTCAAATTGTCATGCACTGAATTCAAGACATCCATTGAAGAAAAGAAACCACTGATAGCTGCAGCAAAGGGAAACGCCAAGTATAAATGGAAGACTAGGTAAACTAAGGCCTATTTACGTATGATTACGTTATTCCAATGTCTGATTGAGACATACTAAATAAAAGTGCTAAGGTATGGTAAATGCACATCTAATGTCATTCCTCTACTTATTTCTTTAGCAAAGAGGAAGCAAAAGCAAGCACAAGCACCAGTATCTAAGCAATCAGGTCAGCTATAAGTAAGATAAGTGAGAATATTTGAGATGTTTAAAATATTCACTACTATGCACAATCTTACTGCACAAGTGAGGGTGAGCACAGTAGACACAGGTGAACAAAGATGAGCACAGGTGAACACAGGTGAACACAGTGGAGACAGGTAAACACAAGTGAGCACAGGTAAAAACAGGTGAGCACAGTGGACACAGGTGAGCAGAGGTAAACACAGGTGAGCACAGGTAAACACAGGTGAGCACAGTAGACACAGGTGAGCAGAGGTAAACACAGGTGAGCACAGGTGAACACAGTGGACACAGGTGAACACAGTGGACACAGGTAAACACAGGTGAACACAGTGGACACAGGTGAACACAGTGGACACAGGTAAACAGGTGAGCACAGGTAAACACAGGTGAACACAGTGGACACAGGTGAGCACAGTGGACACAGGTGAGCACAGGTAAACACAGGTGAGCACAGGTAAACACAGGTGAACACAGTGGACACAGGTAAACACAGGTGAGCACAGGTAAACAGTTGAGCACAGTGGACACAGGTGAACACAGTGGACACAGGTAAACAGGTGAGCACAGGTAAACACAGGTGAGCACAGTAGACACAGGTGAGCAGAGGTAAACACAGGTGAGCACAGGTAAACACAGGTGAACACAGTGGACACAGGTAAACACAGGTGAACACAGGTGAACACAGTGGACACAGGTAAACAGGTGAGCACAGGTAAACACAGGTGAACACAGTGGACACAGGTGAGCACAGTGGACACAGGTGAGCACAGGTGAGCACAGGTAAACACAGGTGAACACAGTGGACACAGGTGAGCACAGTGGACACAGGTGAGCACAGGTAAACACAGGTGAGCACAGGTAAACACAGGTGAACACAGTGGACAGGTAAACACAGGTGAGCACAGGTAAACAGTTGAGCAGTGGACACAGGTGAACACAGTGGACACAGGTAAACAGGTGAGCACAGGTAAACACAGGTGAACACAGTGGACACAGGTGAGCACAGGTAAACACAGGTGAGCACAGGTAAACACGGGTGAACACAGTGGACACAGGTGAACACAGTGGACACAGGTAAACACAGGTGAGCACAGTGGACACAGGTGAGCACAGTGGACACGTGAACACAGTGGACACAGGTAAACACAGGTGAGCACAGGTAAACACAGGTGAGCACAGGTGAACACAGGTGAGCACAGGTAAACACAGGTGAGCACAGGTAAACACAGGTGAGCACAGTGGACACAGGTGAGCACAGATAAACACAGGTGAGCACAGGTAAACACAGGTGAACACAGTGGACACAGGTGAACACAGTCAGGTAAACACAGGTGAGCACAGTGGACAAAGGTGAGCACAGTGGACACAGATGAACACAGTGGACACAGGTAAACACAGGTGAGCACAGGTAAACACAGTGGACACAGGTGAGCACAGTGAACACAGGTGAGCACAGGTAAACACGGGTGAACACAGGGAACACAGGTGAACACAGTGGACACAGGTGAGCACAGTGAACACAGGTGAGCACAGGTAAACACGGGTGAACACAGGGAACACAGGTGAACACAGTGGACACAGGTGAGCACAGTGAACACAGGTGAGCACAGGTAAACACAGGTGAGCACAGGTGAACACAGGTGAGCACAGTGAACACAGGTGGGCACAGTGGACACAGGTAAGCACAGGTGAACACAGGTGAGCACAGTTACCTTGCGTGCCCACGATCTCCATGTGCAGATGTGCCAGGCCGCTGGCGGTGGACAGAGACAACTTGATCATGCCCTCCACCGTCACCGTGTAGCGGTTCAGGTAGTCGAACAGCGAGCCGTGCTCATGGTAGTCCGACACCAGCCACAGCTGCGTCCAGGTGCCGTTATCTGACCGGGAGAAAACATAGATTACGTCAGCAAACACAGGAGTCATCCACACATCCCATCATGCACCAGTGCCATCCACACATCCCAGCCTGGAAGACAGCAGGCTGATATAACGCGTTGTTAACATGATTATAACATGGTTTAGCACATTGATATCATGTATTAATGTTGCTAGCCTGATTTAATGCGTTATTAACATGCTTTAACATGTTTCTAGCCTGATTTCATGCTGTTATCTGACCGGGAGAAAACACAGATTACATCAGCACACACAGGAGTCATCAACACATCCCAGCATGCACCAATGCCATCATCAATACATCCCAGCATGCACCAGTGTCATCATCAACACATCCCAGCATGCAACAGCGCTCCCTGACCCTTGTTGTCGGCAGCGATGAAGCCCAGTATGTTCTCGTGGCGCAGCATGACGGTCTGGTAGATCTCGGCCTCCCGGAACCAGGAGCGCTCCTCCCTGGAGGAGAAGATCTTCACGGCCACCTCCTCGCCCCGCCACTTGCCCCGCCACACCTCCCCGAAGCGGCCCTTCCCGATGCTCTCCTGCAGGATGATGGTGCGCGCGATCGTCCTCTGCACCAGCAGCGGCAGGCCTGGGGGTCACAGGGGTCACAGTCACTTTCAGTCACACGGGGACATATTCTCTTTTTCATTCACCGGCCAATTTGGCTACTAAATGTTTAAGTTACTGGCAATTAAGAGCTTCTACTAGCCAAAAAAGAAAAGAAAAAAGAAATTAACCAGATTAACTACGTCACAGCTGTATACCTATATCTATCTATATGTGTATGTGTATATGTATATGTATGTATGTATTATATATATATATATATATATATTATAAAATTTGATTCCAGTTAGACACACACATCTGACCACTTATGCCATGCTTTAAAATGTTTTATTGGGTAGAAATTGTTAAAGAGTAGTCGATCAAACCCATCGGGGGTGAAGAGGCTTTGAATTGTGTCATGGACAACAGAAGGGCTGAAGAGGTTAAGAACACACACACACTTACACACATACGTACACACATACGTACACACACACACACACACACACACACACACACTTACACACATACGTACACACATACGTACACACACACACACACACACACACTAATTCCAGTTAAACACAAACACACACACACACACACTAATTCCAGTTAAACACAAACACACACACTGATTCCAGTTACACACACACACACACACACACACACACATATACAAACGCAAACACACACAAACACTGATTCCAGCTACACACACACATCCAACCACTGATTCCAGTTACACACACACACACACACACACACACACACATCTGACCACTGATTTCAGTTACACACACACACACACACACACACACACACACACACACACACACACACAAACACACACACAGCAGACAGGCAGACAGACAGAATCAACACACAGGGATGTGACTCACACACGAGGTTATGTCACATCACACACACTCATACACACACACACACACACAGACGAGTGGCGCCACATCGAGACCCAGTCAAACCACGTCTACCAGACACCAGACACGCATTAAGAAATCACACAACAGGGAGAAAACAGGAAGAGAGGCCTTATGTGTGTGAAGTGTGTAGTTTATGTGATCTGCACTGTAACACACTCTCAGGAGGAGTTGTGTCTTCCCTGTCAAAGTGCTGTCATTACACTCGCACTCATTCACACACACACACGTCTTCACATGTTGTTTTACGCTTCACACAGTTTTAAACTCCAACTAGAATTTTGCTTCTTAAATGCTGTCTAATTAAAATAGTCCAACATTCATCTTTTAAAATTAAGTCAAATTAGCTTTTTTTTATTTAAGTGTAAATTCTCCCATAAATTACTCCCTCAAGTCGCTGCAAACCCATGAGACTGTCCATCTTCGAAACACAAACAAGGATATTTTAATGAAATCTGAGAGATTTCTGTCCATGCATCCAAAACCACTGACATTTGATGAGCTCTGTGTGTGTGTGTGTGTGTGTGTGTGTGTGTGTCTCAATCTGTGTTTAAAGTCTGAATTAAATCTGTTGATCATATAAAGCACTTGTGTCTCTCCAGAAGAGAAACTGCTCGATTCATATAGATACTTTGACATTTCAGAAAGTTGGTGGAATACACTTTCAATGGATTGACAAAAGAATCTTAAAAATATCTTGTGCTTTGACGATGAACACAGTCATGCGTTTGGAACGACATGAGAGAAAGTAAATTACAGGATTTTCAGTTTTATTGAACCATCCCTTAGAATCATGTGTGTGTTTCCGGCTGTTGACTGAAATGTGAGTCACGTCATTCGTTCACCGTTATCTGGCCTTTAATAACGTTCTCAAAGCCCTAGCGCAAAATATTTTTCTTAAATGTTTTAGTTTGTCTAACATCTAACAAACTTGTTTGTCAAACATTTTTTAAATGTCGCTACTTGTAACAGAATGTTTCGAGAACATTCAAAAGTAACGTTCCCATAATGTTTGCAGAATGATAAGACGGAATGTGTTGAACGTTGGGAAGAAAATTCGGGAAATAATGTTTTGTAAGTGTAAGCAAACCATTCTTCCAGCATATTTATGTTAGCTGGGGAGTGTGTCCTTCACTAGACATAAGAAAGAGTCAGGGAGGGCTGGGATATCTGGGAATGTGTGTGTGTGTGTGTGTGTGGACCTCGCTCCAGTTCCCATGTGTCTGATCAGGCAGTGACCTGAGTGTTTCACAGCGGCGCACTGCTCTCGAGACGCTACACACACATCAGTGTGAACGGCCAATCGATCGCTTCGCAGAATAGTCGCACCAATTGCTGGAACAATCGGTTACTGGAAAAATCCATCCGGATAGTTCTTCCGTGTTCCGGTTGAGAAGGGTGTGTGTGATTATGCAGTAGAGCGCCCTCTACAGGAGGAATAACACTGGCCACTCGTGGAGTTCATGTTGACACAGAGCCGGACACTTCAGATTTAAATTTATTTGGTGTCATGTTTTGATGTTATTTTATGTTTCTATGTATTTTAGAGTTATTTACTGTTTATGAACAGCACTTTAGTCCATTCTAATGGTTTTGAAAGTGCTTTATAAATAAAAGTTGAGTTGAGTGAACGGTGTGTATGCAGTAGGGCTGTCAAATAAATGTCAAATATTCGGTTAGGGTTAAAAAAACTGCACATTCGAATGCAAAAACCGTGGTGT